>OZ012735.1:76840626-77010626 GCA_963859935.3 Lathyrus sativus
TATGAATATACTATGATGTCGTTTGGAGTTTCGAATGCACCTGGCGTATTCATGGAGTATATGAATAGGATTTTCCATCCTTATTTGGATCAGTTTGTGGTGGTGTTTATTGATGATATTTTAATATATTCTAAGTCCGAGGAAGAGCATGCGTGACACCTAAGAGTTGTATTGCAAGTTTTGAAGGACAAGAAGCTTTATGCCAAGTTATCTAAGTGTGAGTTTTGGTTGAAGGAAGTGAGTTTCCTTGGCCACGTGATTTCTAGTGGAGGAATTGCTGTTGACCTGTCGAAGATTGATGTTGTGTTACAGTGGGAGACCCCAAAGTCCGCTACTGAGATTAGAAGGTTTCTTGGGTTGGCTGGTTATTATCGTAAGTTCATCGAAGGTTTTTCTAAGTTGGCATTTCCGTTGACTCAGTTGACCCGAAAGGGTCAAGCTTATGTGTGGGATGCTGCTTGTGAGCAGAGCTTTGTGGAACTTAGGAAGAAGTTGACGACTGCTCTAGTGTTGATTTTGCCGAGTCCGAGTGAGCCTTTTGTGGTGTATTGTGATGCGTCGAAGATGGGTCTTGGGGCGTATTGATGCAGAACGGCCAGGTTGTTGCTTATGCTTCTAGACAACTGAAGATTCATGAACAGAATTATCCTACGCATGATTTAGAGTTGGCCGCTGTGGTGTTTGTGTTGAAGATTTGGAGACATTATCTATTTGAGTCCAGATTCGAAGTGTTCAGTGATCACAAGAGTTTGAAGTATTTGTTTGATCAGAAGGAGTTGAACATGAGGCAGCGAAGATGGCTTGAACTTCTGAAGGATTATGATTTTGAACTGAGTTACCATCCGGGTAAGGCTAATGTTGTGGCTGACGCGTTAAGTAGAAAGTCCTTGCATATGTCGATGCTTATGGTTCGAGAGTTGGAACTAATCGAGCAATTCAGAGATATGAGTTTAATTTGTGAAGAGACTACTAGCAGTGCAAAATTGGGTATGTTGAAGTTGACTAGTGGTATCCTTCAGGAGATCAGGGAATGTCAGAAGTCGGATTTGAACTTAGTGGATCGTCTCACGTTAATTAATCAAGGTAATGGAGGTGATTTTCGGATTGATGAGAATGGTGTGATAAGGTTCAGAGATAGAGTGTGTATTCCCGATGTGCCCGAAATCAAGAAGAGTATTCTTGAAGAAGGTTACAGAAGCGGGTTGAGTATTCATCCCAGTGCCACAAAGATGTATCAAGACTTGAAGAGGTTGTTTTGGTGGCCCAACTTGAAGAAGGAAATTGCGGAATTTGTGTATGCTTGTTTGACTTGTCAGAAGTCGAAGATTAAACATCAGAGACCGTCAGGTCTAATGCAACCGCTGAGTATTCCAGAATGGAAGTGGGATAGCATTTCTATGGATTTTGTGACATGTTTGCCGAAGACGTTGAAGGGGTATGATTTGATTTAGGTAATTGTTGATAGATTGACTAAATCATCTCATTTTGTACCGATAAGGATCAATTATTCGTTGCAGAAACTTGCCGGATTGTACATTGAGCAGATTGTGAAGTTACATGGTGTTCCGTCGAGTATTGTGTCGGATAGAGATCCGAGATTTACATCGAGGTTTTGGGAGATTTTGTAGACGGCTTTGGGCACTAAGTTGAGGTTGAGTTCTGCCTATCATCCGCAGACGGATGGACAGACAGAGAGAACTATCCAGTCATTAGAAGATTTGTTAAGAGCCTGTGTTTTGGATCAAGGTAGATCGTGGGATAGTTATTTGTCGTTGGTCGAGTTTACCTACAATAATAGTTACCATTCGAGTATCGGAATGGCACCGTATGAGGCTTTGTATGGTAGGAGGTGTAGGACTCCTTTGTGTTGGTATGAATCAGGCGAGAGTGTTGTGCTCGGACCTGAAATTGTGCAAGAGACGACCGAAAAGATCAAGATGATCCGTGAAAGGATGAAAGCATCGCAGTGTCGTCAGAAGAGTTACCATGATAAGAGGAGGAAAGCACTCGAATTCCAAGAGGGGGATCACGTGTTTTTGAGAGTTATGCCGGTAACTGGTGTTGGTCGAGCTTTGAAGTCTCGAAAGCTCACATCACGTTTTATTGGTCCGTACCAGATTTTGCAGAGGGTGGGGGAAGTAGCCTATCGGATTTCTTTACCGCCATCACTTGCGAACTTGCATGACGTGTTTCATGTATCGCAGTTGAGGAAGTACATTCCAGATCCGTCGCATGTGATTCAGATGGATGATGTACAAGTGCGAGATGATTTGACTGTATAGGCGTTACCTGTTCGAATTGATGAACGAGAAGTAAAGAAGCTGTGAGGTAAAGAGATTGCCTTAGTGAAGGTAGTTTGGGGAGGACCAGCTGGAGAAAGTTGGACTTGGGAATGCGAAGGGCAGATGAAGGAGTCGTATCCGGCTCTGTTTTCTTGAGGTAATTTTCGAGGACGAAAATTCTTTTAAGTGGGGGAGAGTTGTAACACCCCGAATTTAATTGAAATATTTTAATTAAGTATTTAATTAAGAATGTTCAATTTCAGTGATTTTGAGTTGATTAATGAAGTATTAGAAATAATGTGCATTTTGGAGGGTTTATTTTGATTAATAGTATATAATATTAATTTATTAGTATTATTATTAATTAAAATGAAAATAAGGAGAATAAGGGGGGGGGGGGGCATTATGAAGAGTTAGTAAGGGTAATGAGGGAAAAGCCCAATGTGTAAGGCCTAAAGTTAGATTTGACAAAACTGAGTTCTGAAAGGAAAAGGAAATTCATTTTGTGTTAACCGTGGAATTGTGGCCAGAGCTCTAAAGAAAGGTCGGAAGCAGAAATCCCAAGTGATCGTGAAAAGCTGCAGATTCGACTAAGGTATGGGGAATATTGCTTTTCATAGTTTTCTATGTATGACTTTTGGTGTGTTTATGGTTGATTTAAGATTTAAGGTATTTTGGGTTGGTTGTGGGAAAATAATGCTTTGAGATTATGGTTAATGGTATGTAACACTGAATATTGATATGAGGAAGGAAACCTTAGGCCTTTGTGGCCAAAATCTTAGATCGTTATATGTCTGCCCATATGGGATAGAATATTTGATATTTGAAATTACGATGCCTTCGGAGCAATTGTAAGGAAATTGACGGTAGACCCTAGAGGTTAGTGGTTAGTATTCTTGACCCTTTGAGTGTAGAGATGAGAAATAATGATTTTTTCCTTCATGGCCAAAACCTTGGATTGTGATATGTTTGACCCTATAGGAATAAGAATATTTAAATGTGAGTAACTCTGAAGTACTCAGAGTAATTGTAGGAAATAGTGTTTTAGGCGTTGCAAATGTTGTCAGATGAGCCTAATAAACCATAGAAGTTGTGTTGTTATTGCCGTATAACCTTAGGAATGTTTTAGTGATGTTTTGGGTAAGTTGAGTGAGTGATTCGTAAGAATAATTGAGTAAAAATCAGTTCCGGAGCGTAGCAGTGTCTTACTGTTCGTCACGATTGTTCATGTTTTCGGTCGAAATTGTTTTTGACGTAACTTTGGATCTGTAAGTCCGTTTTGACCCCCGTTTGAAGCGTTGGAAAGCTAATGAACAGAGCTATAACATAGAATAGATAATGGAATTGTTTTCCCAATATTTTAATATCTAATTATGTTTGAGAAGTCAATTGTGTATATGTTTTAGTAATAAATCATGTTCTGGTTCAATGATGTCTTGATGTTTTGATTCTGTGATTTCTGTGATGGGTTATTGTGATTATGACGGGGGGTTTTGCGTGAGATGTACATGATGTTAAGATGATTTGTATGATGTATTGTTTGAATTAATATGATGAAATAATATGAGGAATGATGAACTATGTGATAGCATGATGAATGATGAATTATGTGATAATATGATGAATGATGATGCACCTTATGTTGTATTGTGAGGATTATTATTGTGACGTGTGCATCATACATTCATTTGCATCCGGACTTCGGTTCAGGACCTCGATTATTATGACTTCAATCCCACTGTGTGGATGTGAAGTGTTGTGACGTGCTCCGATCCTATTGATGGGGATCTATGGAGGGTTGATGGCCTAGTGTCCATCGAGCTGTGATGATTGGTACCACATGCATTGAGTAGTGTCGCATTTCATTTATGAGTCTTTTTGTATAAATTATGACGTTGTGGCCTTTGAGCATATTTGAGGAAGATCAATGTGTTGAATATAAATATGACGCCGTTTATGCATTAATTGTTATACATTGATTATTATGAATTGTTTTACTCACCTTGCCTGTTTGAATGTTACCTCCACGTGGGTAACGTGCAGATGATGCAGTTTAGCTGTGGACGCCATTGAGGAGTACTTTTGAAGTTTTTGAGTATTTTAGTCTTTTGGTCAGCCTAGAGGGTCTTGCTCTGATATGTAACATCGGGTTGGGTTCCTTGAGTTGATTTTATACCGTTGAAGTCATTTTGATTTAATTTCCCTTTTTAGGAAACTTTGATTTATGTTTTGAGTTCCGCTATTTATGATGTTTTGATGTACTTTGAGAAAACCCGTATGTTACGGAGCAGTGACGTGTTTTGTTGACTTTGAGAAATGTTTGCCCTTTCGTGGCATTTTTAATGAGATTTATTTATTCACTATGATTTTACGTGTTATTTTGCCTTATTATATGTTGGGGTAGAAAGGGTGTTACACCGACAAACAGAAGAGTCACCACCTTTCGTTATTTATCCCACAGGAAGGGAAAGGAAACGATCAGGAAAACCTGACGAAAAGGTATAAGACAAGGTCATCGTAACCATGTCTGGGTTCGGGAGTCGGTTACGCAAGGGAAAGGTATTAGCACCCCTCACGTCCGTTGTACTCAACGGGATCCATGCTTGTTGTGTTTATCTGACGAGTTGGTTTAACTATCTACCTATCAAAGCTGGTGTAAAAACAAAAGAAAACTGACTCGGCAAAGCATCGCGCTTCGTGCCTATGTATTCTCGTCAGAGAATGAGAAATCAGAGTCAACGTAGTTCGGCTAACTACGGGTGAAGGGAAGGTTGCTCGCTAATACGTCAGTATTGTGCCTACGTACTCTCAATAGGTGTGAGAGATCAGAGCTTATGTAGTTCGGGATAACGCGACACAGGTTGATTCAAGTGTTTTTACCTGAGTAGGGTTAACAAACAGTTCCAACAGTTTGGCGTATGCAGCTTGCTCGTCAGAGACTCGTGCATTACTGTTTGCGGTAGAACTGAGAGTTAACGACACTCTTTTTTCTGAAAATGTTTTCCTGATTAAAGGAGCCCACGGGGTAAGAGGAAGTTTGATGTTTGTTTTTAGTCTTTTACGGAAGAAGTGTTTTTTATGAATGTTTGTAGTTCGTACAGCTCTAGAGACTATGACTTGGGAACGAATGCGTCGCATATTGTCCAAAGGACGTATATTAAACACTCTAGACGATTGAGAGGAGACCGCTCAGTTATCATTTCCCAAGTGGCTTAAGGCTCGTAACGCACTATACCAACTTGCCTTTATTACGTATTTTACTGTTGTTTTGGAGATAAGAAGAGAACAAACTCTACAGAGGAACTGTCAAGCCCTAATGTTGTCATGCCATAGATTCATCCTATGGTTGAGTTTGTAACAGGGAACTCCTAGATGTTATCATGCAAAGGTTTCAACCTAAAGTCTATCATCACTTCCTTATCAAAGGAAGTGAGAATCCTAAGGGATCATGTCAATGGGAAGCACAAACAACTGCTGAAATCATAAAGCAAATAAAACAGAAAACTAAACAGTAAAGATGCAAATGCAATGCAGTAATACAAGCAGAGGGAGCAACTCAACTTCTAAGCAATCAAGCAAAGAGAACAAGCAAAAATAGACAAGCAAAGGGAGCGTTACCTCAACCTTTCAATGCAAACACATCAGTTAGAAAAGGGAAAATAACACTCAAGTAGAGGGAGAAACTTAACCTCTAAGCAAACAAGCAAAGGGAGCCCAACTCAACCTTTCAATGCAGTCATGCTCCTAAACTTAAAATACTCTACACATGAGACTATCCTAATGCATCAAGCAATGGGAAAACAGGCACACAACAATCCATCAGGAAAGAAGGAATAGACTGGAAGAGCAACAAGGAAATCATCCCAAGGCTACATCCAGTGGATGTGTATCAACACATGAGTCCATCAGAGGCTCAACCTCTTGAGGAATGCACATAATCCAACCAAAGGAAGGATTAGGCTCTCCCAAGAGGGATCCTATGTGAATAGGACAAATAAACTGGGTATTGGTCCTAGATATCAATCTAAGGCATCTAGCTAAGGTGTATCAACACAAAATGTCTATCTCAGGCTCAACCTGTTGAGGAATGCACATAATCCAACTAAGGGAAGGATTAGGCTCTCCCAAGAGGGATCCTGAGAAAGGGACTTGGAGACAGATGACAGTATAAACCAAGGGAATATACCATGCCAGGAATGTCAATCCAAGGCTCAACCTCTTGAGGAATGCACAGAATCCAACCAAAGGAAGGATTAGACTCTCCCAAGAGGGCTCCTCATCAATACTTGAAGGAGAAAGATAATATAAACCAAAGGAATATACCATACTGATGAATGTCAATCCAAGGCTCAACCTCCTGAGGAATGCACAGAATCCAACCAAAGGAAGGATTAGGCTCTCCTAAGAGGGCTCCTCATCAAGACTTGAAGAAAGAGGATAGGGCAAAGCCCAGGGAAGAAACCACACAGGGGAAAAAAGACATCACAGAAACTTCTAAGAAACCCTAAAGATTAGCTACAAGGATCACCTAACTAAGTGGATTCAAAAGCTCTATCAAGGCCTAATCAATGCTCTATAGAGGTATCTACCTAAGTTCTATCCTATCAAGAAGGAACTTGAAGCCTAGAGTTAGTTAAAGTTCATTTTAAAGACTAATCTATGAAGTAAGCTAAGCTAGGGTCACCTAAACCATAATCAACTTGGAAATTATAGTTAAAATAGGAAAATCAATCCTAAAAGGCTAGAAAAAATCCTAAGGCTTCTTAAGTGTGTTAAGGGATCATGGTAGAAAATTCAGGGTCAAAACCTAAGTCTAAAGGTCCTAAACAATTTCTACATTTCAAGGTATGCTAAAAGGAATCTACAAGGGGAAAGTCCTAAAGACCTATCTCAAACCCATACCAAAAATCATCTAAAAAATGCAAAAAAAAATCCTACAATACTATCAAGATATCTAGATAACACATACAAAAATTCAGCACAAAGTTCAAATCTATGAGATAGCACAAAAATCAGAAAAGAAATCATTCATTTTTACATTTTTAATAAACTAATAACAATGGAAAAATAGACAATAAATGGAAATTTTATCAAAAACCCAAACAAATTGCATACAAAAATCAGGGACAAGCCAACGATCAATAATGATTTTTTTCATATTTTTCTGACAATTATTTCCATTTTTAATGAATTAAAAACAATTAAAGCATTAAAAGAAATAAGAAAATGCGTTAAAAGAATTAAAAAGAAATAAAATGCTGAGAATAAATCATGGCCATAGGATCAAATGACCAGTCCACTCATCCAAGGGGAAAGGCGCGTGCCACGTAGCTCAGAGGCCTTTTAATGAAACGAATCATTTCATGGATTAATCACGTGTTCTCAATTGACTTCAGCACACGGTAGTCTCTAATCAGGAACGTCCATGCTAAAAGTATAACAATCCAATGCCTTAAAGCTTGCCACCTCAGCAGTCAAGGACAACAATCCTCAGAATTGAACCACATGCCTTGGATCTGCTTACTAAGTCTACTCAGTCAACTGCATCTAACGTTGTACACCTCGTATTCTTCCTTTTGAACTGTGAACTGATGGGGGGAAATTCAGGGCGGCCAGAAAAGACTCTGGTCGTCTTCTCCGGCGAGTTCACGGCGGCCAAATCATCAGATAACACTAAACTTCACCAAATTATCCAGATCCACTCGTCTCCTCACGAGGATCATCATTATAATCTTCTTTTTTTTTTCATTTTCTCAAGGGATAACCAGATACGATCGTGAACAGAAAATACACACTTAGGCAAATCATCACCAAACTCTACAAAAAGCATATAGATCTCTTCTACACTTATCACTGATCAAGAATCCCTAAATAAAACTTGATATCAATCAAGATATGGCCTAAACCGATCCTTCCAAGTTTTCATCCATCATCAAGAAACCTCACGAATGGCTTCCAAACCAAACCTAAATCCATCTATGGTTTAAATTCTACCTAACCACATGCAATATTTACACTACTTCATTCTCAACAGAGTGTAATCATGAAAAGAAGAAAACCTGGTTTGAGCTTCAACAGAAGATGATACAACCTCCAATCTTTATCCAAAATCACGCAGAATCAATCCTTGATGATGGTAGAAACTTTCTCAACTCTCAATTTCTCCAGAAATCCCTTCAATGGTGAAATTCGATTTTCACTTGTAACTAACTTTTTTTAACTGCTTTCTACCTTTCCAAGCTTATTCCATCACCAAACTTGCTCTGGACTCAATCCTGGAAATATATAGAACTGTTCTGGGCTAAAATCGGGGCCCAAAAGTGCTTGCAAGTCCAATTTCACTTTTTCATTTTCCTTCAAAATTCCTTCATGCCAGTCCACGAATTCCACTCTGTTTCAGTTTCAATCTAGCTCAAATTCATTACTGGTGTGTTAGCGAGGATGAAGGGTCAGGATTTGTTCCTTAATTCCAATCAAGGGTGTGGATTGATCATGTTACTTCATTCTTAAGAAATCTTGCATTTTGCCATGAACCAAACTTCAACTTGGAAATGTAAAGATGCCAATCTATTCCAAATTCCTTTTACCTTCAAAAATTGCACAAACTTGCACTAATGTGAACCAAAATGAATTATTTTAGAATTTTCTCTTTTAATGCCTTTTAATGCTTCCTCCATGAAAATTTCTTCATTCACTTCTCAATTTAATCCATATCAATGAATTCTTGGGTCATGGTTGGACAAATAACACCATTTTGAACAACTTTCATGTTGAAAAAAAGTCCAATTGAGGTGTCTAAATTGGTGAAATTGACCCATAATCAAAAATGGCCTATAATTCCAAATTCCCAAAATACCCTTGTCTTGCAAAGCTCATATATTGAGTTCTACAAATCCAATCATGGACTTCTAGTACTTTCTAGAAAGATAAGAAGATAAGGAACAACATTCATGTTGGCCAAAAGTTCATGAGAATCATATTTCTAGGGCAAAAGTGTCATGCAAGTTAGTTGACTTTCAAGCTCCAAATTCACATTCATCTGATGACCTGTAACTTGTCTGACTCATAACTTGAGTTCTATAAACCCTATCAAGGACTACTAGTACTCAAATTGAAGCTATGATCATGCTATACAACAATCATGTTGGGGTCAAGGTGAGATGAAAATCACATCTTGAGTTATGTGGTCTTGAAGTTAGGCACTAAACTAGGGGATTTTACACTGTCAAGCTTAGAAACCCTAGCCTAGCAACTCCTCACACTCTTGATTCATGAGTTAACCTTGGAATCACCCCTTGGACATCTTAATGCATCAATCCATGATCACATGGCCTTAGAATTAGATCTCAACCTTCTTCAAATCATCTGTTGACCCAGGGTTGACCAGATGAAACCCTAGTTGCACCAATCTTGGTAGTAGCCTCATATACTTCACATGATGACCTGTCTAGGCTTCAAAATTACTTTCAACACTTCTCATGAGCTCTCTCAAGGCTTCAAGTCCAACTCCATGGATTCAAAATCATCTGAATAACTTCCCATAACCTTCAAGTTAGGAGATGTACACACTTGGCTTCAACCCTCTCTCTGAGGATCTTTAACTTCTTTGATGAGGATATTAACCCTTGAATACTTGAATAAACCTCTTAGATAGCTTCATAACCTTGTGTAGCCTTTTGTTGGTAGTTATACCTATTGATCTCCTGCACACATGTCAATGCAATGCAGATGGTAATGCTAATATGAATGCAATGAAACACAAGCTAAGTAAAGAAAAAGGTTAGGCAAATTTTGGGGTGCAACAGCTGGCATGTGCCAATTATCCCCGGCAGAGTGGGTATCTTTTCTCCCTAGCATTTATTTTGCTAGGGTGGTTCTTTTGCATTTGCGTTTTGTATTAGCATCCTCCCAAATGCGTAGCATGTCCATTTCGTATGGAGCATTACGCTATTTTCAAACATACGCATGTGAAACATAAGCCAGGTTGTTATCTCTCTGTTTCAGGTGTTTCCTTGGAGAATTGATCTTTTTTCCTTTGGTATCCAGACCATGGCAGCTTCTGTTAGCCCGCGTGGTAGCCAGACCCCGACTTTCGTTATTCCCCAGTAGTATCATCAGATTTCAGCTGATTATGTTGTTTTAGGACTCGTTTGGTAGTCAGACCTTGAGGAGTATTTGTGACGAATGTCCCTGTCCGTCAAGTATCCAGACTCCGGCCAGTCCCCAGTTATTGGTGTTTTTCTCTTTCCACTACTAGAAAACTTCATTTTAGCTGCGAATTTAGCCTCGGCCACCGACACTGTGGCTAACTAGCCTCGACAAAACCGAGGTTACTAAAACGCAAAAAAAACCATTTTAAAGTTTTTCTTTTACAATTATTTTTATTTAATTCATTAGACACGGCTAGGCCGAGGCTAGATTTTTTTAATTTTTGAATTATTCTTTTTAAATATTAGACACGGTCAATCCGAGGCTAACTATTTTAAGCTGCGAACTTAGCCTCGACCACAGACACCGAGGCTAACAAGCCTTGACGTTACCGAGGCTACTTAAACGCAAAAAACCCCATTTTAAACTTTTTCTATTTTTTTAAATATTAGACACGGATGAGTCGAGGCTAACGTTTTTAATATTTTTCGAATATATTTATTTTATCTGATAGACACGGTTCAGCCGAGGCTAATATTTTTTATTTTTTTATTTTATCTGATAGACACGGATGAGTCGAGGCTAAATATTTCCCACTTGTTTTTCATGTTTCCCTCTTAATTCCTTTCAGAGAACCCTAAAATTAAACCAAATACAGAAGAAGAAAAAAACCTTGATTACTAACAAAAATTTCAACATTTTCAGAAGAAAAAAACCTTGATATCAGATGTTCATATTTAGAATTCAACATTTCAACACACCCCATCGCGAGACTAACAAAAATTTCATGATAAAACCTTGATTACTCTCGTTTGAATTTGAAAACTGGGTGGGTATTTTTCACAAACACTTGGCACCCATTCGCAATCGCAGAAGCAGAAACTGGTAGTTCAACACAAACATGGCCCTTCCCAAAGTTCTCATGGTATCAACTCTCCAATTTCGATGTACGTTGTTTTCTTAACCTTGTTCCCAACTACTTTTTGTGCTTTTCATTTCAGGTCGCAGAGAAACCTAGCATCGCTCTCTCCATCGCCACTGCTCTTTCCCACGGCCAGGTACTCTCCTATTTTCTCCTTAGCATTTTGCTAGGAACCATTTAATTTGATTTAATTTTATTTATTTAAATGTTTCAACTTCATTCTAATGGTATTGTTTGTGATTAAACAAAATTTGTGTTGTGTTAGGTTTTAGAGATGTTGTCTACTGATGTTGTGCTTATAAGAAAATCGCTAATATACAAAGCTTGTTTAGCTAGCTCACAAAATGGCTGAGATTGAGTTTGAAAGTTTATTCAATCATGCCATGAGAGGCCAATGGAGAGAAGTTCTAGAGTTATATGAGAAAAACCCTGAAGTACTAGAAGCAAAGATCACAAAAGCAGAAGACACAGTGTTACATATTGTTGTATATGTAAGCCAAACCTTCTTTGTGACAACCCTGTTAGATAACATAAGCCAAAACATGTGTAGGAACATCCTAAGAATGCAAAACTCAAAGGGAAACACTCCCCTTCATGTTGCAGCTGAGCTTGGGAATGTGGACATTTGCAAGAACATTGCCAAAAGAGATCCCACCCTCATTTCGTACCGGAATTTCGAAGGCGAAACTCCTCTTTTCTTGGTTGTTGTTCATGGAAGAAAATATGCTTTCCTCTGCCTTCACAGTCAACATCAGAACAAATATGATGACTCGATCTTAAGAAAAAACAATGGAGATACCATTCTTCATTCTACCATATCATCAGAATACTTTGGTTAGTTTCATTGCCATATATTGAACATATATAAATTACACCCTTCTGTATATTAATTTGATGCTAGTGTATAATATATTTGGCTCTTAGAATAATTGGAATGTATCCAAAGCTTGTGAATGGTGTAAACCATGAAGGGTTATCACCTATGCATATTCTTGCTAAGAAACCTAATTGTTTCAGAAGCTGCACAAGGATGGAGTCAATAGATAATTTCATTGGATGGATGAACCTATTATTTGATTTATGTTAACTTAAATTATTCTCGTTGTGTTGCAGTTAAGTATGAAGCACATCTTGATGATGGAACGCTTGTTGGAAAATCTGATGGAGTGGAATTCACTGTGAAGGAGGGTAAGGGAAAACTAATTTTATCGTAGTTTTGGTCATTTTTTCTTTATGGGATGTAACACCACTTTTTCTCTATTGAAAATATTGCTAGTACTTACTCTTGATGTGTATGCTTTTCTTAATTGTGTTACAGATGGATTTGGTGAGAACGCTTGTAGGTAAATCCTCAATGACAATGACTATGACTTCTTTGACGATCTTTTTGATGACTTTCTTGTCATCAGTTACTTCAGAAACAGTCTTCCAAAAAAACCATTTTAAAGTTTTTCTTTTACAATTATTTTAATTTAATTCATTAGACACAGCTAGGCCGAGGCTACATTTTTTTTAATTTTTGAATTATTCTTTTTAAATATTAGACACGGTCAACCCGAGGCTAACTATTTTAAGCTGCGAACTTAGCCTCGGCCACAGACATCGAGGCTAACTAGCCTTGACGTTACCGAGGCTACTTAAACGCAAAAAACCCCATTTTAAAGTTTTTCTATTTTTTTTAAATATTAGACACGGATGAGCCGAGGCTAACGTTTTTAATATTTTTCGAATATATTTATTTTATCTGATAGACACGGTTCAGCCGAGGCTAGTATTTTTTATTTTTTTATTTTATCTGATAGACACGGATGAGCCGAGGCTAAATATTTCCCACTTGTTTTTCATGTTTCCCTCTTAATTCCTTTCAGAGAACCCTAAAATTAAACCAAATACAGAAGAAGAAAAAAACCTTGATTACTAACAAAAATTTCAACATTTTCAGAAGAAAAAAACCTTGATATCAGATGTTCATATTTAGAATTCAACATTTCAACACACCCCCTCGCGAGACTAACAAAAATTTCATGATAAAACCTTGATTACTCCCGTTTGAATTTGAAAACTGGATGGGTATTTTTCACAAACACTTGGCACCCATTCGCAATCGCAGAAGCAGAAACTGGTAGTTCAACACAAACATGGCCCTTCCCAAAGTTCACATGGTATCAACTCTCCAATTTCGATGTACGTTGTTTTCTTAACCTTGTTCCCAACTACTTTTGTGTTTTTCATTTCAGGTCGCAGAGAAACCTAACATCGCTCTCTCCATCGCCACTGCTCTTTCCCACGGCCAGGTACTCTCCTATTTTCTCCTTAGCATTTTGCTAGGAACCATTTAATTTGATTTAATTTTATTTATTTAAATGTTTCAACTTCATTCTAATGGTATTGTTTGTGATTAAACAAAATCTGTGTTGTGTTAGGTTTTAGAGATGTTGTCTACTGATGTTGTGCTTATAAGAAAATCGCTAATATACAAAGCTTGTTTAGCTAGCTCACAAAATGGCTGAGATTGAGTTTGAAAGTTTATTCAATCATGCCATGAGAGGCCAATGGAGAGAAGTTCTAGAGTTATATGAGAAAAACCCTGAAGTACTAGAAGCAAAGATCACAAAAGCAGAAGACACAGTGTTACATATTGTTGTATATGTAAGCCAAACCTTCTTTGTGACAACCCTGTTAGATAACATAAGCCAAAACATGTGTAGGAACATCCTAAGAATGCAAAACTCAAAGGGAAACACTCCCCTTCATGTTGCAGCTGAGCTTGGGAATGTGGACATTTGCAAGAACATTGCCAAAAGAGATCCCACCCTCATTTCTTACCGGAATTTCGAAGGCGAAACTCCTCTTTTCTTGGTTGTTGTTCATGGAAGAAAATATGCTTTCCTCTGCCTTCACAGTCAACATCAGAACAAATATGATGACTCGATCTTAAGAAAAAACAATGGAGATACCATTCTTCATTCTACCATATCATCAGAATACTTTGGTTAGTTTCATTGCCATATATTGAACATATATAAATTACACCCTTCTGTATATTAATTTGATGCTAGTGTATAATATATTTGGCTCTTAGAATAATTGGAATGTATCCAAAGCTTGTGAATGGTGTAAACCATGAAGGGTTATCACCTATGCATATTCTTGCTAAGAAACCTAATTGTTTCAGAAGCTGCACAAGGATGGAGTCAATAGATAATTTCATTGGATGGATGAACCTATTATTTGATTTATGTTAACTTAAATTATTCTCGTTGTGTTGCAGTTAAGTATGAAGCACATCTTGATGATGGAACGCTTGTTGGAAAATCTGATGGAGTGGAATTCACTGTGAAGGAGGGTAAGGGAAAACTAATTTTATCGTAGTTTTGGTCATTTTTTCTTTATGGGATGTAACACCACTTTTTCTCTATTGAAAATATTGCTAGTACTTACTCTTGATGTGTATGCTTTTCTTAATTGTGTTACAGATGGATTTGGTGAGAACGCTTGTAGGTAAATCCTCAATGACAATGACTATGACTTCTTTGACGATCTTTTTGATGACTTTCTTGTCATCAGTTACTTCAGAAACAGTCTTCCAAAAAAACCATTTTAAAGTTTTTCTTTTACAATTATTTTAATTTAATTCATTAGACACAGCTAGGCCGAGGCTAGATTTTTTTTAATTTTTGAATTATTCTTTTTAAATATTAGACACGGTCAATCCGAGGCTAACTATTTTAAGCTGCGAACTTAGCCTCGGCCACAGACATCGAGGCTAACTAGCCTTGACGTTACCGAGGCTACTTAAACGCAAAAAACCCCATTTTAAAGTTTTTCTATTTTTTTTTAAATATTAGACACGGATGAGCCGAGGCTAACGTTTTTAATATTTTTCGAATATATTTATTTTATCTGATAGACACGGTTCAGCCGAGGCTAGTATTTTTTATTTTTTTATTTTATCTGATAGACACGGATGAGCCGAGGCTAAATATTTCCCACTTGTTTTTCATGTTTCCCTCTTAATTCCTTTCAGAGAACCCTAAAATTAAACCAAATACAGAAGAAGAAAAAAACCTTGATTACTAACAAAAATTTCAACATTTTCAGAAGAAAAAAACCTTGATATCAGATGTTCATATTTAGAATTCAACATTTCAACACACCCCCTCGCGAGACTAACAAAAATTTCATGATAAAACCTTGATTACTCCCGTTTGAATTTGAAAACTGGATGGGTATTTTTCACAAACACTTGGCACCCATTCGCAATCGCAGAAGCAGAAACTGGTAGTTCAACACAAACATGGCCCTTCCCAAAGTTCACATGGTATCAACTCTCCAATTTCGATGTACGTTGTTTTCTTAACCTTGTTCCCAACTACTTTTGTGTTTTTCATTTCAGGTCGCAGAGAAACCTAACATCGCTCTCTCCATCGCCACTGCTCTTTCCCACGGCCAGGTACTCTCCTATTTTCTCCTTAGCATTTTGCTAGGAACCATTTAATTTGATTTAATTTTATTTATTTAAATGTTTCAACTTCATTCTAATGGTATTGTTTGTGATTAAACAAAATCTGTGTTGTGTTAGGTTTTAGAGATGTTGTCTACTGATGTTGTGCTTATAAGAAAATCGCTAATATACAAAGCTTGTTTAGCTAGCTCACAAAATGGCTGAGATTGAGTTTGAAAGTTTATTCAATCATGCCATGAGAGGCCAATGGAGAGAAGTTCTAGAGTTATATGAGAAAAACCCTGAAGTACTAGAAGCAAAGATCACAAAAGCAGAAGACACAGTGTTACATATTGTTGTATATGTAAGCCAAACCTTCTTTGTGACAACCCTGTTAGATAACATAAGCCAAAACATGTGTAGGAACATCCTAAGAATGCAAAACTCAAAGGGAAACACTCCCCTTCATGTTGCAGCTGAGCTTGGGAATGTGGACATTTGCAAGAACATTGCCAAAAGAGATCCCACCCTCATTTCTTACCGGAATTTCGAAGGCGAAACTCCTCTTTTCTTGGTTGTTGTTCATGGAAGAAAATATGCTTTCCTCTGCCTTCACAGTCAACATCAGAACAAATATGATGACTCGATCTTAAGAAAAAACAATGGAGATACCATTCTTCATTCTACCATATCATCAGAATACTTTGGTTAGTTTCATTGCCATATATTGAACATATATAAATTACACCCTTCTGTATATTAATTTGATGCTAGTGTATAATATATTTGGCTCTTAGAATAATTGGAATGTATCCAAAGCTTGTGAATGGTGTAAACCATGAAGGGTTATCACCTATGCATATTCTTGCTAAGAAACCTAATTGTTTCAGAAGCTGCACAAGGATGGAGTCAATAGATAATTTCATTGGATGGATGAACCTATTATTTGATTTATGTTAACTTAAATTATTCTCGTTGTGTTGCAGTTAAGTATGAAGCACATCTTGATGATGGAACGCTTGTTGGAAAATCTGATGGAGTGGAATTCACTGTGAAGGAGGGTAAGGGAAAACTAATTTTATCGTAGTTTTGGTCATTTTTTCTTTATGGGATGTAACACCACTTTTTCTCTATTGAAAATATTGCTAGTACTTACTCTTGATGTGTATGCTTTTCTTAATTGTGTTACAGATGGATTTGGTGAGAACGCTTGTAGGTAAATCCTCAATGACAATGACTATGACTTCTTTGACGATCTTTTTGATGACTTTCTTGTCATCAGTTACTTCAGAAACAGTCTTCCAAAAAAACCATTTTAAAGTTTTTCTTTTACAATTATTTTAATTTAATTCATTAGACACAGCTAGGCCGAGGCTACATTTTTTTAAATTTTTGAATTATTCTTTTTAAATATTAGACACGGTCAATCCAAGGCTAACTATTTTAAGCTGCGAACTTAGCCTCGGCCACAGACATCGAGGCTAACTAGCCTTGACGTTACCGAGGCTACTTAAACGCAAAAAACCCCATTTTAAAGTTTTTCTATTTTTTTTAAATATTAGACACGGATGAGCCGAGGCTAACGTTTTTAATATTTTTCGAATATATTTATTTTATCTGATAGACACGGTTCAGCCGAGGCTAGTATTTTTTATTTTTTTATTTTATCTGATAGACACGGATGAGCCGAGGCTAAATATTTCCCACTTGTTTTTCATGTTTCCCTCTTAATTCCTTTCAGAGAACCCTAAAATTAAACCAAATACAGAAGAAGAAAAAAACCTTGATTACTAACAAAAATTTCAACATTTTCAGAAGAAAAAAACCTTGATATCAGATGTTCATATTTAGAATTCAACATTTCAACACACCCCCTCGCGAGACTAACAAAAATTTCATGATAAAACCTTGATTACTCCCGTTTGAATTTGAAAACTGGATGGGTATTTTTCACAAACACTTGGCACCCATTCGCAATCGCAGAAGCAGAAACTGGTAGTTCAACACAAACATGGCCCTTCCCAAAGTTCACATGGTATCAACTCTCCAATTTCGATGTACGTTGTTTTCTTAACCTTGTTCCCAACTACTTTTGTGTTTTTCATTTCAGGTCGCAGAGAAACCTAACATCGCTCTCTCCATCGCCACTGCTCTTTCCCACGGCCAGGTACTCTCCTATTTTCTCCTTAGCATTTTGCTAGGAACCATTTAATTTGATTTAATTTTATTTATTTAAATGTTTCAACTTCATTCTAATGGTATTGTTTGTGATTAAACAAAATCTGTGCTGTGTTAGGTTTTAGAGATGTTGTCTACTGATGTTGTGCTTATAAGAAAATCGCTAATATACAAAGCTTGTTTAGCTAGCTCACAAAATGGCTGAGATTGAGTTTGAAAGTTTATTCAATCATGCCATGAGAGGCCAATGGAGAGAAGTTCTAGAGTTATATGAGAAAAACCCTGAAGTACTAGAAGCAAAGATCACAAAAGCAGAAGACACAGTGTTACATATTGTTGTATATGTAAGCCAAACCTTCTTTGTGACAACCCTGTTAGATAACATAAGCCAAAACATGTGTAGGAACATCCTAAGAATGCAAAACTCAAAGGGAAACACTCCCCTTCATGTTGCAGCTGAGCTTGGGAATGTGGACATTTGCAAGAACATTGCCAAAAGAGATCCCACCCTCATTTCGTACCGGAATTTCGAAGGCGAAACTCCTCTTTTCTTGGTTGTTGTTCATGGAAGAAAATATGCTTTCCTCTGCCTTCACAGTCAACATCAGAACAAATATGATGACTCGATCTCAAGAAAAAACAATGGAGATACCATTCTTCATTCTACCATATCATCAGAATACTTTGGTTAGTTTCATTGCCATATATTGAACATATATAAATTACACCCTTCTGTATATTAATTTGATGCTAGTGTATAATATATTTGGCTCTTAGAATAATTGGAATGTATCCAAAGCTTGTGAATGGTGTAAACCATGAAGGGTTATCACCTATGCATATTCTTGCTAAGAAACCTAATTGTTTCAGAAGCTGCACAAGGATGGAGTCAATAGATAATTTCATTGGATGGATGAACCTATTATTTGATTTATGTTAACTTAAATTATTCTCGTTGTGTTGCAGTTAAGTATGAAGCACATCTTGATGATGGAACGCTTGTTGGAAAATCTGATGGAGTGGAATTCACTGTGAAGGAGGGTAAGGGAAAACTAATTTTATCGTAGTTTTGGTCATTTTTTCTTTATGGGATGTAACACCACTTTTTCTCTATTGAAAATATTGCTAGTACTTACTCTTGATGTGTATGCTTTTCTTAATTGTGTTACAGATGGATTTGGTGAGAACGCTTGTAGGTAAATCCTCAATGACAATGACTATGACTTCTTTGACGATCTTTTTGATGAATTTCTTGTCATCAGTTACTTCAGAAACAGTCTTCCAAAAAAACCATTTTAAAGTTTTTCTTTTACAATTATTTTAATTTAATTCATTAGACACAGCTAGGCCGAGGCTACATTTTTTTAAATTTTTGAATTATTCTTTTTAAATATTAGACACGGTCAATCCGAGGCTAACTATTTTAAGCTGCGAACTTAGCCTCGGCCACAGACATCGAGGCTAACTAGCCTTGACGTTACCGAGGCTACTTAAACGCAAAAAACCCCATTTTAAAGTTTTTCTATTTTTTTTTAAATATTAGACACGGATGAGCCGAGGCTAACGTTTTTAATATTTTTCGAATATATTTATTTTATCTGATAGACACGGTTCAGCCGAGGCTAGTATTTTTTATTTTTTTATTTTATCTGATAGACACGGATGAGCCGAGGCTAAATATTTCCCACTTGTTTTTCATGTTTCCCTCTTAATTCCTTTCAGAGAACCCTAAAATTAAACCAAATACAGAAGAAGAAAAAAACCTTGATTACTAACAAAAATTTCAACATTTTCAGAAGAAAAAAACCTTGATATCAGATGTTCATATTTAGAATTCAACATTTCAACACACCCCCTCGCGAGACTAACAAAAATTTCATGATAAAACCTTGATTACTCCCGTTTGAATTTGAAAACTGGATGGGTATTTTTCACAAACACTTGGCACCCATTCGCAATCGCAGAAGCAGAAACTGGTAGTTCAACACAAACATGGCCCTTCCCAAAGTTCACATGGTATCAACTCTCCAATTTCGATGTACGTTGTTTTCTTAACCTTGTTCCCAACTACTTTTGTGTTTTTCATTTCAGGTCGCAGAGAAACCTAACATCGCTCTCTCCATCGCCACTGCTCTTTCCCACGGCCAGGTACTCTCCTATTTTCTCCTTAGCATTTTGCTAGGAACCATTTAATTTGATTTAATTTTATTTATTTAAATGTTTCAACTTCATTCTAATGGTATTGTTTGTGATTAAACAAAATCTGTGCTGTGTTAGGTTTTAGAGATGTTGTCTACTGATGTTGTGCTTATAAGAAAATCGCTAATATACAAAGCTTGTTTAGCTAGCTCACAAAATGGCTGAGATTGAGTTTGAAAGTTTATTCAATCATGCCATGAGAGGCCAATGGAGAGAAGTTCTAGAGTTATATGAGAAAAACCCTGAAGTACTAGAAGCAAAGATCACAAAAGCAGAAGACACAGTGTTACATATTGTTGTATATGTAAGCCAAACCTTCTTTGTGACAACCCTGTTAGATAACATAAGCCAAAACATGTGTAGGAACATCCTAAGAATGCAAAACTCAAAGGGAAACACTCCCCTTCATGTTGCAGCTGAGCTTGGGAATGTGGACATTTGCAAGAACATTGCCAAAAGAGATCCCACCCTCATTTCGTACCGGAATTTCGAAGGCGAAACTCCTCTTTTCTTGGTTGTTGTTCATGGAAGAAAATATGCTTTCCTCTGCCTTCACAGTCAACATCAGAACAAATATGATGACTCGATCTCAAGAAAAAACAATGGAGATACCATTCTTCATTCTACCATATCATCAGAATACTTTGGTTAGTTTCATTGCCATATATTGAACATATATAAATTACACCCTTCTGTATATTAATTTGATGCTAGTGTATAATATATTTGGCTCTTAGAATAATTGGAATGTATCCAAAGCTTGTGAATGGTGTAAACCATGAAGGGTTATCACCTATGCATATTCTGGCTAAGAAACCTAATTGTTTCAGAAGCTGCACAAGGATGGAGTCAATAGATAATTTCATTGGATGGATGAACCTATTATTTGATTTATGTTAACTTAAATTATTCTCGTTGTGTTGCAGTTAAGTATGAAGCACATCTTGATGATGGAACGCTTGATGGAAAATCTGATGGAGTGGAATTCACTGTGAAGGAGGGTAAGGGAAAACTAATTTTATCGTAGTTTTGGTCATTTTTTCTTTATGGGATGTAACACCACTTTTTCTCTATTGAAAATATTGCTAGTACTTACTCTTGATGTGTATGCTTTTCTTAATTGTGTTACAGATGGATTTGGTGAGAACGCTTGTAGGTAAATCCTCAATGACAATGACTATGACTTCTTTGACGATCTTTTTGATGAATTTCTTGTCATCAGTTACTTCAGAAACAGTCTTCCAAAAAAACCATTTTAAAGTTTTTCTTTTACAATTATTTTAATTTAATTCATTAGACACAGCTAGGCCGAGGCTACATTTTTTTAAATTTTTGAATTATTCTTTTTAAATATTAGACACGGTCAATCCGAGGCTAACTATTTTAAGCTGCGAACTTAGCCTCGGCCACAGACATCGAGGCTAACTAGCCTTGACGTTACCGAGGCTACTTAAACGCAAAAAACCCCATTTTAAAGTTTTTCTATTTTTTTTTAAATATTAGACACGGATGAGCCGAGGCTAACGTTTTTAATATTTTTCGAATATATTTATTTTATCTGATAGACACGGTTCAGCCGAGGCTAGTATTTTTTATTTTTTTATTTTATCTGATAGACACGGATGAGCCGAGGCTAAATATTTCCCACTTGTTTTTCATGTTTCCCTCTTAATTCCTTTCAGAGAACCCTAAAATTAAACCAAATACAGAAGAAGAAAAAAACCTTGATTACTAACAAAAATTTCAACATTTTCAGAAGAAAAAAACCTTGATATCAGATGTTCATATTTAGAATTCAACATTTCAACACACCCCCTCGCGAGACTAACAAAAATTTCATGATAAAACCTTGATTACTCCCGTTTGAATTTGAAAACTGGATGGGTATTTTTCACAAACACTTGGCACCCATTCGCAATCGCAGAAGCAGAAACTGGTAGTTCAACACAAACATGGCCCTTCCCAAAGTTCACATGGTATCAACTCTCCAATTTCGATGTACGTTGTTTTCTTAACCTTGTTCCCAACTACTTTTGTGTTTTTCATTTCAGGTCGCAGAGAAACCTAACATCGCTCTCTCCATCGCCACTGCTCTTTCCCACGGCCAGGTACTCTCCTATTTTCTCCTTAGCATTTTGCTAGGAACCATTTAATTTGATTTAATTTTATTTATTTAAATGTTTCAACTTCATTCTAATGGTATTGTTTGTGATTAAACAAAATCTGTGCTGTGTTAGGTTTTAGAGATGTTGTCTACTGATGTTGTGCTTATAAGAAAATCGCTAATATACAAAGCTTGTTTAGCTAGCTCACAAAATGGCTGAGATTGAGTTTGAAAGTTTATTCAATCATGCCATGAGAGGCCAATGGAGAGAAGTTCTAGAGTTATATGAGAAAAACCCTGAAGTACTAGAAGCAAAGATCACAAAAGCAGAAGACACAGTGTTACATATTGTTGTATATGTAAGCCAAACCTTCTTTGTGACAACCCTGTTAGATAACATAAGCCAAAACATGTGTAGGAACATCCTAAGAATGCAAAACTCAAAGGGAAACACTCCCCTTCATGTTGCAGCTGAGCTTGGGAATGTGGACATTTGCAAGAACATTGCCAAAAGAGATCCCACCCTCATTTCGTACCGGAATTTCGAAGGCGAAACTCCTCTTTTCTTGGTTGTTGTTCATGGAAGAAAATATGCTTTCCTCTGCCTTCACAGTCAACATCAGAACAAATATGATGACTCGATCTCAAGAAAAAACAATGGAGATACCATTCTTCATTCTACCATATCATCAGAATACTTTGGTTAGTTTCATTGCCATATATTGAACATATATAAATTACACCCTTCTGTATATTAATTTGATGCTAGTGTATAATATATTTGGCTCTTAGAATAATTGGAATGTATCCAAAGCTTGTGAATGGTGTAAACCATGAAGGGTTATCACCTATGCATATTCTGGCTAAGAAACCTAATTGTTTCAGAAGTTGCACAAGGATGGAGTCAATAGATAATTTCATTGGATGGATGAACCTATTATTTGATTTATGTTAACTTAAATTATTCTCGTTGTGTTGCAGTTAAGTATGAAGCACATCTTGATGATGGAACGCTTGATGGAAAATCTGATGGAGTGGAATTCACTGTGAAGGAGGGTAAGGGAAAACTAATTTTATCGTAGTTTTGGTCATTTTTTCTTTATGGGATGTAACACCACTTTTTCTCTATTGAAAATATTGCTAGTACTTACTCTTGATGTGTATGCTTTTCTTAATTGTGTTACAGATGGATTTGGTGAGAACGCTTGTAGGTAAATCCTCAATGACAATGACTATGACTTCTTTGACGATCTTTTTGATGACTTTCTTGTCATCAGTTACTTCAGAAACAGTCTTCCAAAAAAACCATTTTAAAGTTTTTCTTTTACAATTATTTTAATTTAATTCATTAGACACAGCTAGGCCGAGGCTAGATTTTTTTTAATTTTTGAATTATTCTTTTTAAATATTAGACACGGTCAATCCGAGGCTAACTATTTTAAGCTGCGAACTTAGCCTCGGCCACAGACATCGAGGCTAACTAGCCTTGACGTTACCGAGGCTACTTAAACGCAAAAAACCCCATTTTAAAGTTTTTCTATTTTTTTTAAATATTAGACACGGATGAGCCGAGGCTAACGTTTTTAATATTTTTCGAATATATTTATTTTATCTGATAGACACGGTTCAGCCGAGGCTAGTATTTTTTATTTTTTTATTTTATCTGATAGACACGGATGAGCCGAGGCTAAATATTTCCCACTTGTTTTTCATGTTTCCCTCTTAATTCCTTTCAGAGAACCCTAAAATTAAACCAAATACAGAAGAAGAAAAAAACCTTGATTACTAACAAAAATTTCAACATTTTCAGAAGAAAAAAACCTTGATATCAGATGTTCATATTTAGAATTCAACATTTCAACACACCCCCTCGCGAGACTAACAAAAATTTCATGATAAAACCTTGATTACTCCCGTTTGAATTTGAAAACTGGATGGGTATTTTTCACAAACACTTGGCACCCATTCGCAATCGCAGAAGCAGAAACTGGTAGTTCAACACAAACATGGCCCTTCCCAAAGTTCACATGGTATCAACTCTCCAATTTCGATGTACGTTATTTTCTTAACCTTGTTCCCAACTACTTTTTGTGTTTTTCATTTCAGGTCGCAGAGAAACCTAACATCGCTCTCTCCATCGCCACTGCTCTTTCCCACGGCCAGGTACTCTCCTATTTTCTCCTTAGTATTTTGCTAGGAACCATTTAATTTTATTTAATTTTATTTATTTAAATGTTTCAACTTCATTCTAATGGTATTGTTTGTGATTAAACAAAATCTGTGCTGTGTTAGGTTTTAGAGATGTTGTCTACTGATGTTGTGCTTATAAGAAAATCGCTAATATACAAAGCTTGTTTAGCTAGCTCACAAAATGGCTGAGATTGAGTTTGAAAGTTTATTCAATCATGCCATGAGAGGCCAATGGAGAGAAGTTCTAGAGTTATATGAGAAAAACCCTGAAGTACTAGAAGCAAAGATCACAAAAGCAGAAGACACAGTGTTACATATTGTTGTATATGTAAGCCAAACCTTCTTTGTGACAACCCTGTTAGATAACATAAGCCAAAACATGTGTAGGAACATCCTAAGAATGCAAAACTCAAAGGGAAACACTCCCCTTCATGTTGCAGCTGAGCTTGGGAATGTGGACATTTGCAAGAACATTGCCAAAAGAGATCCCACCCTCATTTCGTACCGGAATTTCGAAGGCGAAACTCCTCTTTTCTTGGTTGTTGTTCATGGAAGAAAATATGCTTTCCTCTGCCTTCACAGTCAACATCAGAACAAATATGATGACTCGATCTCAAGAAAAAACAATGGAGATACCATTCTTCATTCTACCATATCATCAGAATACTTTGGTTAGTTTCATTGCCATATATTGAACATATATAAATTACACCCTTCTGTATATTAATTTGATGCTAGTGTATAATATATTTGGCTCTTAGAATAATTGGAATGTATCCAAAGCTTGTGAATGGTGTAAACCATGAAGGGTTATCACCTATGCATATTCTTGCTAAGAAACCTAATTGTTTCAGAAGCTGCACAAGGATGGAGTCAATAGATAATTTCATTGGATGGATGAACCTATTATTTGATTTATGTTAACTTAAATTATTCTCGTTGTGTTGCAGTTAAGTATGAAGCACATCTTGATGATGGAACGCTTGATGGAAAATCTGATGGAGTGGAATTCACTGTGAAGGAGGGTAAGGGAAAACTAATTTTATCGTAGTTTTGGTCATTTTTTCTTTATGGGATGTAACACCACTTTTTCTCTATTGAAAATATTGCTAGTACTTACTCTTGATGTGTATGCTTTTCTTAATTGTGTTACAGATGGATTTGGTGAGAACGCTTGTAGGTAAATCCTCAATGACAATGACTATGACTTCTTTGACGATCTTTTTGATGACTTTCTTGTCATCAGTTACTTCAGAAACAGTCTTCCAAAAAAACCATTTTAAAGTTTTTCTTTTACAATTATTTTAATTTAATTCATTAGACACAGCTAGGCCGAGGCTAGATTTTTTTTAATTTTTGAATTATTCTTTTTAAATATTAGACACGGTCAATCCGAGGCTAACTATTTTAAGCTGCGAACTTAGCCTCGGCCACAGACATCGAGGCTAACTAGCCTTGACGTTACCGAGGCTACTTAAACGCAAAAAACCCCATTTTAAAGTTTTTCTATTTTTTTTAAATATTAGACACGGATGAGCCGAGGCTAACGTTTTTAATATTTTTCGAATATATTTATTTTATCTGATAGACACGGTTCAGCCGAGGCTAGTATTTTTTATTTTTTTATTTTATCTGATAGACACGGATGAGCCGAGGCTAAATATTTCCCACTTGTTTTTCATGTTTCCCTCTTAATTCCTTTCAGAGAACCCTAAAATTAAACCAAATACAGAAGAAGAAAAAAACCTTGATTACTAACAAAAATTTCAACATTTTCAGAAGAAAAAAACCTTGATATCAGATGTTCATATTTAGAATTCAACATTTCAACACACCCCCTCGCGAGACTAACAAAAATTTCATGATAAAACCTTGATTACTCCCGTTTGAATTTGAAAACTGGATGGGTATTTTTCACAAACACTTGGCACCCATTCGCAATCGCAGAAGCAGAAACTGGTAGTTCAACACAAACATGGCCCTTCCCAAAGTTCACATGGTATCAACTCTCCAATTTCGATGTACGTTATTTTCTTAACCTTGTTCCCAACTACTTTTTGTGTTTTTCATTTCAGGTCGCAGAGAAACCTAACATCGCTCTCTCCATCGCCACTGCTCTTTCCCACGGCCAGGTACTCTCCTATTTTCTCCTTAGTATTTTGCTAGGAACCATTTAATTTTATTTAATTTTATTTATTTAAATGTTTCAACTTCATTCTAATGGTATTGTTTGTGATTAAACAAAATCTGTGCTGTGTTAGGTTTTAGAGATGTTGTCTACTGATGTTGTGCTTATAAGAAAATCGCTAATATACAAAGCTTGTTTAGCTAGCTCACAAAATGGCTGAGATTGAGTTTGAAAGTTTATTCAATCATGCCATGAGAGGCCAATGGAGAGAAGTTCTAGAGTTATATGAGAAAAACCCTGAAGTACTAGAAGCAAAGATCACAAAAGCAGAAGACACAGTGTTACATATTGTTGTATATGTAAGCCAAACCTTCTTTGTGACAACCCTGTTAGATAACATAAGCCAAAACATGTGTAGGAACATCCTAAGAATGCAAAACTCAAAGGGAAACACTCCCCTTCATGTTGCAGCTGAGCTTGGGAATGTGGACATTTGCAAGAACATTGCCAAAAGAGATCCCACCCTCATTTCGTACCGGAATTTCGAAGGCGAAACTCCTCTTTTCTTGGTTGTTGTTCATGGAAGAAAATATGCTTTCCTCTGCCTTCACAGTCAACATCAGAACAAATATGATGACTCGATCTCAAGAAAAAACAATGGAGATACCATTCTTCATTCTACCATATCATCAGAATACTTTGGTTAGTTTCATTGCCATATATTGAACATATATAAATTACACCCTTCTGTATATTAATTTGATGCTAGTGTATAATATATTTGGCTCTTAGAATAATTGGAATGTATCCAAAGCTTGTGAATGGTGTAAACCATGAAGGGTTATCACCTATGCATATTCTTGCTAAGAAACCTAATTGTTTCAGAAGCTGCACAAGGATGGAGTCAATAGATAATTTCATTGGATGGATGAACCTATTATTTGATTTATGTTAACTTAAATTATTCTCGTTGTGTTGCAGTTAAGTATGAAGCACATCTTGATGATGGAACGCTTGATGGAAAATCTGATGGAGTGGAATTCACTGTGAAGGAGGGTAAGGGAAAACTAATTTTATCGTAGTTTTGGTCATTTTTTCTTTATGGGATGTAACACCACTTTTTCTCTATTGAAAATATTGCTAGTACTTACTCTTGATGTGTATGCTTTTCTTAATTGTGTTACAGATGGATTTGGTGAGAACGCTTGTAGGTAAATCCTCAATGACAATGACTATGACTTCTTTGACGATCTTTTTGATGACTTTCTTGTCATCAGTTACTTCAGAAACAGTCTTCCAAAAAAACCATTTTAAAGTTTTTCTTTTACAATTATTTTAATTTAATTCATTAGACACAGCTAGGCCGAGGCTAGATTTTTTTTAATTTTTGAATTATTCTTTTTAAATATTAGACACGGTCAATCCGAGGCTAACTATTTTAAGCTGCGAACTTAGCCTCGGCCACAGACATCGAGGCTAACTAGCCTTGACGTTACCGAGGCTACTTAAACGCAAAAAACCCCATTTTAAAGTTTTTCTATTTTTTTTAAATATTAGACACGGATGAGCCGAGGCTAACGTTTTTAATATTTTTCGAATATATTTATTTTATCTGATAGACACGGTTCAGCCGAGGCTAGTATTTTTTATTTTTTTATTTTATCTGATAGACACGGATGAGCCGAGGCTAAATATTTCCCACTTGTTTTTCATGTTTCCCTCTTAATTCCTTTCAGAGAACCCTAAAATTAAACCAAATACAGAAGAAGAAAAAAACCTTGATTACTAACAAAAATTTCAACATTTTCAGAAGAAAAAAACCTTGATATCAGATGTTCATATTTAGAATTCAACATTTCAACACACCCCCTCGCGAGACTAACAAAAATTTCATGATAAAACCTTGATTACTCCCGTTTGAATTTGAAAACTGGATGGGTATTTTTCACAAACACTTGGCACCCATTCGCAATCGCAGAAGCAGAAACTGGTAGTTCAACACAAACATGGCCCTTCCCAAAGTTCACATGGTATCAACTCTCCAATTTCGATGTACGTTATTTTCTTAACCTTGTTCCCAACTACTTTTTGTGTTTTTCATTTCAGGTCGCAGAGAAACCTAACATCGCTCTCTCCATCGCCACTGCTCTTTCCCACGGCCAGGTACTCTCCTATTTTCTCCTTAGTATTTTGCTAGGAACCATTTAATTTTATTTAATTTTATTTATTTAAATGTTTCAACTTCATTCTAATGGTATTGTTTGTGATTAAACAAAATCTGTGCTGTGTTAGGTTTTAGAGATGTTGTCTACTGATGTTGTGCTTATAAGAAAATCGCTAATATACAAAGCTTGTTTAGCTAGCTCACAAAATGGCTGAGATTGAGTTTGAAAGTTTATTCAATCATGCCATGAGAGGCCAATGGAGAGAAGTTCTAGAGTTATATGAGAAAAACCCTGAAGTACTAGAAGCAAAGATCACAAAAGCAGAAGACACAGTGTTACATATTGTTGTATATGTAAGCCAAACCTTCTTTGTGACAACCCTGTTAGATAACATAAGCCAAAACATGTGTAGGAACATCCTAAGAATGCAAAACTCAAAGGGAAACACTCCCCTTCATGTTGCAGCTGAGCTTGGGAATGTGGACATTTGCAAGAACATTGCCAAAAGAGATCCCACCCTCATTTCGTACCGGAATTTCGAAGGCGAAACTCCTCTTTTCTTGGTTGTTGTTCATGGAAGAAAATATGATTTCCTATGCCTTCACAGTCAACATCAGAACAAATATGATGACTCGATCTCAAGAAAAAACAATGGAGATACCATTCTTCATTCTACCATATCATCAGAATACTTTGGTTAGTTTCATTGCCATATATTGAACATATATAAATTACACCCTTCTGTATATTAATTTGATGCTAGTGTATAATATATTTGGCTCTTAGAATAATTGGAATGTATCCAAAGCTTGTGAATGGTGTAAACCATGAAGGGTTATCACCTATGCATATTCTTGCTAAGAAACCTAATTGTTTCAGAAGCTGCACAAGGATGGAGTCAATAGATAATTTCATTGGATGGATGAACCTATTATTTGATTTATGTTAACTTAAATTATTCTCGTTGTGTTGCAGTTAAGTATGAAGCACATCTTGATGATGGAACGCTTGTTGGAAAATCTGATGGAGTGGAATTCACTGTGAAGGAGGGTAAGGGAAAACTAATTTTATCGTAGTTTTGGTCATTTTTTCTTTATGGGATGTAACACCACTTTTTCTCTATTGAAAATATTGCTAGTACTTACTCTTGATGTGTATGCTTTTCTTAATTGTGTTACAGATGGATTTGGTGAGAACGCTTGTAGGTAAATCCTCAATGACAATGACTATGACTTCTTTGACGATCTTTTTGATGACTTTCTTGTCATCAGTTACTTCAGAAACAGTCTTCCAAAAAAACCATTTTAAAGTTTTTCTTTTACAATTATTTTAATTTAATTCATTAGACACAGCTAGGCCGAGGCTAGATTTTTTTTAATTTTTGAATTATTCTTTTTAAATATTAGACACGGTCAATCCGAGGCTAACTATTTTAAGCTGCGAACTTAGCCTCGGCCACAGACATCGAGGCTAACTAGCCTTGACGTTACCGAGGCTACTTAAACGCAAAAAACCCCCATTTTAAAGTTTTTCTATTTTTTTTTAAATATTAGACACGGATGAGCCGAGGCTAACGTTTTTAATATTTTTCGAATATATTTATTTTATCTGATAGACACGGTTCAGCCGAGGCTAGTATTTTTTATTTTTATTTTATCTGATAGACACGGATGAGCCGAGGCTAAATATTTCCCACTTGTTTTTCATGTTTCCCTCTTAATTCCTTTCAGAGAACCCTAAAATTAAACCAAATACAGAAGAAGAAAAAAACCTTGATTACTAACAAAAATTTCAACATTTTCAGAAGAAAAAAACCTTGATATCAGATGTTCATATTTAGAATTCAACATTTCAACACACCCCCTCGCGAGACTAACAAAAATTTCATGATAAAACCTTGATTACTCCCGTTTGAATTTGAAAACTGGATGGGTATTTTTCACAAACACTTGGCACCCATTCGCAATCGCAGAAGCAGAAACTGGTAGTTCAACACAAACATGGCCCTTCCCAAAGTTCACATGGTATCAACTCTCCAATTTCGATGTACGTTGTTTTCTTAACCTTGTTCCCAACTACTTTTGTGTTTTTCATTTCAGGTCGCAGAGAAACCTAACATCGCTCTCTCCATCGCCACTGCTCTTTCCCACGGCCAGGTACTCTCCTATTTTCTCCTTAGCATTTTGCTAGGAACCATTTAATTTGATTTAATTTTATTTATTTAAATGTTTCAACTTCATTCTAATGGTATTGTTTGTGATTAAACAAAATCTGTGCTGTGTTAGGTTTTAGAGATGTTGTCTACTGATGTTGTGCTTATAAGAAAATCGCTAATATACAAAGCTTGTTTAGCTAGCTCACAAAATGGCTGAGATTGAGTTTGAAAGTTTATTCAATCATGCCATGAGAGGCCAATGGAGAGAAGTTCTAGAGTTATATGAGAAAAACCCTGAAGTACTAGAAGCAAAGATCACAAAAGCAGAAGACACAGTGTTACATATTGTTGTATATGTAAGCCAAACCTTCTTTGTGACAACCCTGTTAGATAACATAAGCCAAAACATGTGTAGGAACATCCTAAGAATGCAAAACTCAAAGGGAAACACTCCCCTTCATGTTGCAGCTGAGCTTGGGAATGTGGACATTTGCAAGAACATTGCCAAAAGAGATCCCACCCTCATTTCGTACCGGAATTTCGAAGGCGAAACTCCTCTTTTCTTGGTTGTTGTTCATGGAAGAAAATATGCTTTCCTCTGCCTTCACAGTCAACATCAGAACAAATATGATGACTCGATCTCAAGAAAAAACAATGGAGATACCATTCTTCATTCTACCATATCATCAGAATACTTTGGTTAGTTTCATTGCCATATATTGAACATATATAAATTACACCCTTCTGTATATTAATTTGATGCTAGTGTATAATATATTTGGCTCTTAGAATAATTGGAATGTATCCAAAGCTTGTGAATGGTGTAAACCATGAAGGGTTATCACCTATGCATATTCTTGCTAAGAAACCTAATTGTTTCAGAAGCTGCACAAGGATGGAGTCAATAGATAATTTCATTGGATGGATGAACCTATTATTTGATTTATGTTAACTTAAATTATTCTCGTTGTGTTGCAGTTAAGTATGAAGCACATCTTGATGATGGAACGCTTGTTGGAAAATCTGATGGAGTGGAATTCACTGTGAAGGAGGGTAAGGGAAAACTAATTTTATCGTAGTTTTGGTCATTTTTTCTTTATGGGATGTAACACCACTTTTTCTCTATTGAAAATATTGCTAGTACTTACTCTTGATGTGTATGCTTTTCTTAATTGTGTTACAGATGGATTTGGTGAGAACGCTTGTAGGTAAATCCTCAATGACAATGACTATGACTTCTTTGACGATCTTTTTGATGACTTTCTTGTCATCAGTTACTTCAGAAACAGTCTTCCAAAAAAAACCATTTTAAAGTTTTTCTTTTACAATTATTTTAATTTAATTCATTAGACACAGCTAGGCCGAGGCTAGATTTTTTTTAATTTTTGAATTATTCTTTTTAAATATTAGACACGGTCAATCCGAGGCTAACTATTTTAAGCTGCGAACTTAGCCTCGGCCACAGACATCGAGGCTAACTAGCCTTGACGTTACCGAGGCTACTTAAACGCAAAAAACCCCATTTTAAAGTTTTTCTATTTTTTTTTAAATATTAGACACGGATGAGCCGAGGCTAACGTTTTTAATATTTTTCGAATATATTTATTTTATCTGATAGACACGGTTCAGCCGAGGCTAGTATTTTTTATTTTTTTATTTTATCTGATAGACACGGATGAGCCGAGGCTAAATATTTCCCACTTGTTTTTCATGTTTCCCTCTTAATTCCTTTCAGAGAACCCTAAAATTAAACCAAATACAGAAGAAGAAAAAAACCTTGATTACTAACAAAAATTTCAACATTTTCAGAAGAAAAAAACCTTGATATCAGATGTTCATATTTAGAATTCAACATTTCAACACACCCCCTCGCGAGACTAACAAAAATTTCATGATAAAACCTTGATTACTCCCGTTTGAATTTGAAAACTGGATGGGTATTTTTCACAAACACTTGGCACCCATTCGCAATCGCAGAAGCAGAAACTGGTAGTTCAACACAAACATGGCCCTTCCCAAAGTTCACATGGTATCAACTCTCCAATTTCGATGTACGTTGTTTTCTTAACCTTGTTCCCAACTACTTTTTGTGTTTTTCATTTCAGGTCGCAGAGAAACCTAACATCGCTCTCTCCATCGCCACTGCTCTTTCCCACGGCCAGGTACTCTCCTATTTTCTCCTTAGCATTTTGCTAGGAACCATTTAATTTGATTTAATTTTATTTATTTAAATGTTTCAACTTCATTCTAATGGTATTGTTTGTGATTAAACAAAATCTGTGCTGTGTTAGGTTTTAGAGATGTTGTCTACTGATGTTGTGCTTATAAGAAAATCGCTAATATACAAAGCTTGTTTAGCTAGCTCACAAAATGGCTGAGATTGAGTTTGAAAGTTTATTCAATCATGCCATAAGAGGCCAATGGAGAGAAGTTCTAGAGTTATATGAGAAAAACCCTGAAGTACTAGAAGCAAAGATCACAAAAGCAGAAGACACAGTGTTACATATTGCTGTATATGTAAGCCAAACCTTCTTTGTGACAACCCTGTTAGATAACATAAGCCAAAACATGTGTAGGAACATCCTAAGAATGCAAAACTCAAAGGGAAACACTCCCCTTCATGTTGCAGCTGAGCTTGGGAATGTGGACATTTGCAAGAACATTGCCAAAAGAGATCCCACCCTCATTTCGTACCGGAATTTCGAAGGCGAAACTCCTCTTTTCTTGGTTGTTGTTCATGGAAGAAAATATGCTTTCCTCTGCCTTCACAGTCAACATCAGAACAAATATGATGACTCGATCTCAAGAAAAAACAATGGAGATACCATTCTTCATTCTACCATATCATCAGAATACTTTGGTTAGTTTCATTGCCATATATTGAACATATATAAATTACACCCTTCTGTATATTAATTTGATGCTAGTGTATAATATATTTGGCTCTTAGAATAATTGGAATGTATCCAAAGCTTGTGAATGGTGTAAACCATGAAGGGTTATCACCTATGCATATTGTTGCTAAGAAACCTAATTGTTTCAGAAGCTGCACAAGGATGGAGTTAATAGATAATTTCATTGGATGGATGAACCTATTATTTGATTTATGTTAACTTAAATTATTCTCGTTATGTTGCAGTTAAGTATGAAGCACATCTTGATGATGGAACGCTTGTAGGAAAATCTGATGGAGTGGAATTCATTGTGAAGGAGGGTAAGGGAAAACTAATTTTATCGTAGTCTTGGTCATTTTTTCTTTATGGGATGTAACACCACTTTTCTCTATTGAGAATCTTGCTAGTACTTACTCTTGATGTGTATGTTTTTCTTAATTGTGTTACAGATGGATTTGGTGAGAAGGATAAGCCAGCTCAGGGGGTGAGGTTGCAGTTCCACCTAATGCAACATTGCAAATTACACTTGAGCTAGTTTCTTGGAAGACTGTTTCTGAAGTAACTGATGACAAGAATGTCATCTAAAAGATCGTCAAAAAAGTCATAGTCATCGTCATTGAGGATTTACAATGTTGCATTAGGTGGAACTGCAACCTCAATGACGATGACTATGACTTTTTTTCATTGTTTTTAAAAGGATTTAGTGCCGATTTATTTTGCATTTTTGCAGTGAAACTAATTGGTAAGCTGCAAGATGGCACTGTATTTTCTAAGAAGGGTCATGGTGACGATGAAGCCGAGTTGTTTGAGTTCAAAACAGATTATGGTAATATGAATTGTCCCAATGTTGACCATTGCACCTGAGTATGGTTTTGGTTCAACGGACACTCAGCAGGAATTGGCAGTGGTTCCTCCTAATTCAACCCTGCATTATGAGGTTGAGCTAGTATCATTCAAAAAGGTAAATGAGCAAATTAATGATATTCTGAAATTATGCATTGATACATTTCAGTAGTGAGTAATAGAATCCTATTATCGAAGGAGCACTAGCGGTTGTAGTTTAAGATGATTCACAATATTAAGAAGAAACTGACAGAATTCAAAATAAAGAATTGAACTGCCTATTATTTGTATATTATATTTCACAAGATAAAGAAGAAATTGACTGTTTGGCATTTATCTTTTACTAATATCTTGTACAGTTTATTCATTTGTGTTAATAAGTTGTAACCGATATTGTTTGTTAAACCGTAATTGAATTTTTTGACATAATTACTAACAATATGCTGTCATTGTTCTTGAGATGTATGCTGTCAAATTCCCTAACATGCTGTCAAATTCCCTAACAGTATGCTGGCCATACCCTACCTCAGCTGACAAAACAAAGTGAAACTCACTACCTATCACAAGGAAACCAAACTAGCTATGAGAAACTAAGACTGATAGCCACCAATCTTCTGATGCTTTGCTGTCAACAAAAACTAGTGAACTGCTATTGCTTACTCTTATTTATGATGGAAGGTATGTTGCTCCTCCTTTTTCATCTCCGTCATTCATGTTCTTTATCTTGTGGACTTATGTAAATATTAGCTTATTCAATGGTAGACTATATATTAAGATTACACTTCAAGTGACATAGGGTAGGCATGGTGATAGAGGAAAAAAGTAAGGATCATGATTGTTAAAAAGTTTGTAGGTAGGAGATTAATTTTAAGAGTTTTAAAGTCAACAATATGATTGAAGAAGAGAACAAGACAATTTAATTATTTTCTCCCTATTTCTGCCATTGTTGCTCTGTATTAGTGTGCTGAAAACAGTGCAAAATACAATTATGATTGAACCTCTTTGAAGTATAAACCTCTCAATGTTTCTAAATTCTCAGGGTTGTACAAAGACATGATATATCTAAGTCAAAAGCTCCAGTTCTATCATCTGTAAGTTTTAAAGGTCTTACCTACTATGCTAATGTTATAGGTTTTGCTCTAGCTTTTACAGTTTAAGTTTTGCTTCAATATCTGCATTTTTAGGGTATTACGACAATTGGAAATTCTATGTTTTTTCTCACAAGTTGATTAGGAGACAGTATGCCGGTGCAATTTTCTTGTGGATCAGGTGTTTCAATGCTGTCATCCAGTCTAAAAGAAGAGGTGCATATCAGTTGCCTTCAATTTTTCAACTGCCTTCATTTCATAGATTCTTTTAAAGATATTTATTTTAGTATATGAAAATGTGTTACATTGAAACTACTATATTTACTTATTACTTATACAATCTACCTGTATAGTCATTTTTAACACATTTTCCTACAAATATTTAGGTTGGTGATTATGACGTAGATGCTTCTTCAGCAAAGAGATTGTGGAGGTGCTTCCATCACAATTGGCCTGCAACAGCTAAAGGGTTTCCTTGGCATTAAAACCAAAATGTTCACAACAAAAACCGATATCGTCTCCGTGCTGCATTCAGTGTTCTCATCAGCCAAACATGGAGTATGATCTCTTTCTCTTTACCTCTCAATATGCACAAGCAAGTTATGAACTAAATAAGAAAATGAGAAATACATGATCTAATATTTACCATCTTGCAGTGGAACTGGCAAACTATATTAATCGGAGCTAGCTTTCTGTGTTTTCTTCTCGTCGCCAAGTATATCGTATAACATTAAACTCCCTTTTTCATCTTCCTATTATATCTTAAATAGAGAAAGGGATCAATCCTTTGTCTGTTCATGATATTTATTTTAGCGGCGAATACCTTGGGTAAGGTTTTAAAATTGGTGTCACGGCAGGCATGATAGGACTGACAGTAAGCAAAAAAAGTACTACTAGTACTAGAAGTATCTCTCTAGATGAGTATTTCTTCTATTATTTACTACGACATTTATAATTAAACGGTTACATTTTGGTTTTCAGGAAGCCATAGCTATTGGAAGAACTTTTGCATCTATAAAGGACTATCAACTCGATGGAAACAGAGAAATGGTTGCATTAGGAACGATGAATGTTGTTGGTTCGATGACTTCATGTTATGTGGCAACCGGTAAGATCATAATGAACATAAGTTAAGAGTATGTTTCGAAAAATATTTTAAGCATCTGATCTATTGTTATTTTCTCAAGTTCTTTCTCTCGGTCGGCGGTAAACTACATGGCTGACTGCCAAACTGCGGTATCTAATATTGTGATGTATGTGGTTGTTTTTCTAACGCTGCAATTCCTAACTCCGCTTTTTAAGTACACTCCAAATGCAATTCTTGCTGCCATCATCATTTCCGCTGTCATCAACCTTGTGGACTATCAGGCAGCAATTTTGATTTGGAAGATCGATAAATTCGATTTCATTGCTTGCATGGGAGCATTTTGGAGTTGTTTTTGTTTCAGTTGAGATAGGACTTCTAATTGCAGTAAGTACCAGAACCTATGCTCCAAATTGTTAGGTGACTGTTCTGATAGCGAAAACCTGATACAAGTAAGCACGAATTTTAATGAAACCTTATTATCTCTGCCCTTTGTGGCAGGTTTCTATATCTTTTGCGAAAATCCTATTACAAGTGACAAGGCCAAGAACAACTATTTTGGGGAAGATTCCTCGGACAACTGTGTATAGAAACATCCAACAATATCCAGAAGCTAGTAGGATTCCAGGTGTAATGATTGTAAGAGTTGATTCTGCAATATATTTTTCCAACTCCAACTATGTTAAAGAAAGGTAAACAATAACTTGGTTGTTCACTATGTTAAAGAAAGGTAAACAATAACTTGGTTTAAGTCACTTTTCCTTAGTTAGAGCTCTCTATGCTTGTATAACACTTCTCTTGTGTATCAAGGTTTTGTATTCACGATCCGGAAGTTTAGACGCGCCATTCTTCAAAATGTCTGACCTTCCATTTCAAGTCGGGGAATTGATCGAGTCACAATCCTTTCTAAGTGGTTATTGTGGTGCATGGTTCAGGTGCAAGGTATACATTATGTCGTCCTTGATTTTTTTTCCAGAGTAGGAAAATTGATTACGCTAACATTATGTGCATATAAGTTAATGTATTAATTATTTTACTGTTGTTTTGATGTTCTTTCTATCAATTTGATTGTTCACGTTTTTTAGTATACTATTTATATTTCAATGATGTTAAAATAATGTTTGCATATGATAGTTGTTACTAGTTAATTGACTGTCATTAGTTTTTTATTAGCTCTTGATGTAATGGTTGGAGTAGCTATCATATGACTAGAGAGTTATTTCTTTGAGTCGCATAATTAGTTTCTTTGAGTCACGAAATTAGTTTCTTGCAAAGCACATTAGATTTTGATTTATCTCTATGTAATCAAATTAATTCTATTACTGAAAATAACAGCTTTAAATCAGAGAGAGCATCCTTTATCCAAAAACCTCAAAATTCCCGCAGATCTATGTTTAGGACATCCTTTGAATCAGAGAGAGCATCTAGAATTAGAGCTGAACAATTGGCTGCAGCTACATCAGCTCGACTCGAAGAGGCTACCAAAGTTATTCAAGCGTCAAATGAGATTGCTCGGAAGGCAAACGAATAATATCAAGCGTCTAACGAGTTTGCTAAGAAGATGGAGTCTGAACTGAATGTTTTGAAGGCATTTTTTGTTGTAGATATGACTACTTTTTTTGTTGTTGTTTTGATCTATGTAATATTTTGATAACTCTTACTTCATATGTGTTATATGTTTTGATAAATAGATTGAAGAAGAACAGGACATGACATAATTGTCATTATTGGAAAACATGGTCAACATATATAGATTATACAATTGGAAAGCAGGCATAATTTTGTTGACTTTTATAATTTGACTTTAGCCTCGGTTAGGCCAAAGCTAAATATTTTGCTGTTATGAAGTTTGAACTTAGCCTTGAAAAAGTCGAGGCAAAATGTTCTTTTAGCCTCGACCAGGGACAAGGCTAAATGTTGTATGGGCTTATGGAGTTTTACTTTAGCCTCGGTCAGGCCCAGGCTATTTTATGTTTTTTGACACGGCTTCACCGAGGCTAAAGTAGACACGACTTTACCGAGGCTAAATTAGACACGGCTAGACCGAGGCTACTTTAGACACGGCTCTTCTTGCCGAGGCTAAAAGTTAGCTTCGATCGTTTTAGCCTATCCCCAACATCGATGCTACGTCGAGGCTAATTGGCTAGTAGTGGCGGGTTTTTGCCTTTTAGCCTCAGAAAGTGGCCGAGGCTAAATACAGCATTTCTAGTAGTGTTCCGTTGAGTGCCCAGACTCCGGTAAAGACAATTGTGGTATTCAGACCATGGTGATGTCAGACATATTTTCTTTGTCCGTTGAGTATGCAGACTCCGGTCAATGCCGTCGAGTGTCCAGATTCTGGCAAACCTCCGATTGCAGAAGTGTGTTCCTGTGTCGTCGAGTATCCAAGCTCCAAAAAACTTCATTGATCATTTTGTCCGTGCAGTATTCAGACTCTGGTAGTTTGAGATGGTATTTTTAAACTCACATGGTATCCAAACCATGGCAGCTCCCGTTAGCCCACGTGGTATCCAGACCCCGGCTTGTGTTATTTCCCCCAGCGGTGTCGTCAGACGTTGATAAGTGATATCTTGGCAAAATCAGGTGGTATTCAGACCATAATGATTGTTTCTTTGTCCATCGAGTATGCAGACTTCGGTCAACGTCCGTTGAGCATTCATGCTCTGGTTATTGCGTTGAGCATTCAGGCTCCGGGTATTTCAGAGCATTCAGGCTCTGATTTCTTTGTCGAGCATCCAGGCTTCGGTTATTCCATTGAGTAGTCAGACTCCTGTCATCTACGTCGAGCATCCAGGCTCCGGCTTCTCCATTGAGTATCCAGGCTCCGGTCAGGTTTACGTTGAGCATCCAGGCTCTGGCTTCTCCGTTGAGTATCCAGACTCCGGTGAATTTCCAATTCGTGATGTAGTGCTTCATTCGTTGAGCATTCAGGCTCCAGTAAATTCCCAGTGAAATCTCTAATTCCGTTGAGTATCCAGGCTCCGGTTGTTGCGTTGAGCATCCAGGCTCCGGTTTTTGTTCGTTGAGTGTTCAGACTCCGGTCAATTTCTGATTTGTGAATCCCTTTGTCCATGGAGTACCCAGACTCCGGTCATTTTTGCTGAGCATTCAGGCTTCGGTTCGCTCGTTGAGTACCCAGACTCCAGCAATTCGTGTATTGATTCACCTCGTCCGTCAAGTATCCAGGCTCCGGTCTCCTTTATTTGTCGAGTATCCAGACTCCGGTCATTATGTTTAGTATTCAAACTCCGGCAAATTTCGTCGATTCATTATGTTCGTTGAATATCCAGATTCTGACAATTTGAAGTGTTACCATTCAGCTGATATGGTATTCGGACCATGGTACACTTTTTGATGAACGTGTTCATCTTGTTATGTATCTCCCCACAGGGTTACTTGGTTAAGTTTCTCTTTGTCCCAGAACAGAGTTATTTGTTTAAATTACTCTTGATTTCCCCGCCAGAGTTGCTTGGTTAAGTTTCTCTCTTCCTCAGCGGAGTATACAGATGTTTATTAGATTCAGCTACTTCCGGAGATTTCTATCCTCAATCAGAGTTTGCAGTTTATTTCTGCAAATTGAAATTTTCCGGGTTTTTTGGTATTCAACCGTCTTTTACCTTGATTGTTTGAAAGCCGATGCTCTCATCCCTTCAGGTTCAAGTCGATTGAATAGGGGCAGCTGTAACACCCCACTTTACCCCGTACGCGTAATATAATAAATATATAGAAACAATTCATGAAATTCATCAGAGTTCTCCAACAAAATGGGATATCACACTAAGTCACTTCATTTCATTAAAATAATCAATATTATTTAGTTTTCAAGTAAGCAGCGGAATACAAATCAATTCTCCAATATAATTCTCCTCGACACAAGGTCATACAACATAAGTCCAATAAATGAAGATATGTAACAATAAACAAATAAAGTAGTCAAATAACAACGTAATCCCGTCATCCCATGTTACGTATCAGAGCGAATCCTAAGACTCGATCAAATAGCAACACACTCCAAGCACTACTCAGGTACCTGGTCACCTATACTCCCAAGAGAGCACAGACACAACAACAAAAAGGGGTAACAACTACATTCAATAAATAAACGGTGAAATACACATGCTAAAGAGTAGTTACCCATCACACATAAAATAAGCACAAATAATGCACATACACGTGCCACCTTAATCACTTGGCATTCATAGCCCACATTCAATTACAATAATGCAATGTGACTCACTGACTCGACACAATGCATGTGGTACTAACACAATCTCATACGGTTCACACTAGAACCCGATTCCCGTCGGAATCCGGATAAGTCGTATATACGTTCCTCTGAACTACAACTTATCTCCACAACGACTCCCACATTGAAGTCCGGGTAAAACTAGGCACCCATCATGGATTCCCACCTAGCCATCTCCACAAGACACATGATATGAAATGCATGTCAACACAATTATGCAATGTAATACATCATGCATAATTCACGATCAATCTTGATCCACACGAGCCATCCGCTCACCGTAATCCTCTCGGGAATTACCACAATCACACAAGATTGTCCACATTCAACCATCTTGGCTCACATTTATCAAAACACCAAGACATCATTGAACCAGAATATGATTCGTTACTAAAACATATACACAATTGACTTCTCAAACATAATTAGATATAAAAATATTGGGAAAACAATTCCATTATCTATCCTATGTTATAGCTCTGTTCATTAGCTTTCCAACGCTTCGAACGGGGGTCAAAACAGACTTACGGATCCAAAGTTACGTCCAAAACAATTTCGACCGAAAACATGAACAGTCGTGACGGACAGAAAGACGCTGTTACGCTCCGAAACTGGTTTTCACTCAATTATTCTTGCGAATCACTTACTCAAAGCACCCAAAACATCACTAAAACATTCCTAAGGTTATACGGCAATAACTGCACAACTTCTATGGTTTATTAGGCTCATCTTGCAACATTTGCAACGCCTAAAATATTATTTCCTGCAATTACTCTGAGTACTTCAAAGTTACTCACATTTGAATATTCTTATTCCTATAAGGACAACATATCACAATTTTTCCTTCAATTACACCCTACGACATTTAATTTACTTACTATCTAATATTCAATCCCTTCAGGGTCAGACATATAACAATGTCAAGGTTCTGGCCACGAAGGTTCAATTTCCCATAAGTTTTACCTATATTAATATTCAACGATACATATCATTTGGTCATTTGGCCATAACCTCATATTCTTACGGTTACTTCCCTATTTCCCACAATTAATCCAAATCCCGAAACCTTAGGGAAACCTTAGAGCATCATACTAATAATGATATAACACATTCATTTCTACATATTTGCCCAAATCCCTAAAAGTTCAGATTTCCAGATCTACTACTCACTAGTATTCTAGGACAACATCGAGGATTTCTCACACGAATTCCGTATTAATTCTGGTTTCGGATACACAAAACATCATACAAACAATATTCAACAATAACAGAAAATTTGAGAACAAATCAAGTTACGAAAATTGGATTCAAGGATCCTCAAGAACACATAATTCCTATGAGAGAAAGGACCTCTCACTACCCTCTAATGTTAATTCACCCATATTGAAATCCATTCTCCCCCCTTACCTCGATTAATTGCTCAATCGTTGAAGAATCTTAAGGGATTGACATCCCTAGCCTCCTTCTCTTCCTCCTTGTTCTTCTTCTCACTTTTTCTCCCAAAACCTTTCTCTGCCAGTTTATCGTGTTCTAATTCTCTTTCCCAAAAAAACTTCTCTATTTCCTTTAATCCCTTATTTCTTATTTTATTATTTAAATCCTATAATAATAATAAGTATAATACTAATATTATTCTCCCACTAATAATAATATTCATACTAATAGTAATAATATGAATAATAATAATATTCCACCAAATAATATTATTAATACGAATAATAATAATAATAATAATAATAATAATAATAATAATAATAATAATAATAATCTCATTAACATTATTATTAATAATAGTTGGAATAATATTAATCACTATAATGCTCTCGATATCATAATTAACTTACTCCTTTATCTAGGTCCACAGTACCCCAACTAAGGTCACCTCTCTCCCTTACTCCTAACCTCATACCCTTAATTAAGGACACCACACAACTACACATCACAGAAAATACCAAAGCGACTGAATAATTTAAATGGGGTGTTATAGCAGCTGTAGCACCCCAAAATTTGCATTTTCGTTTTAACCGTAACTGACTTTTGTTTCTTTGCATTTTGAATTTTTGCATATCATAGCATTTGTTCTCGAGGCATGGGATCGAGGTATTCCTGTGGCTCAAGTTCATTTCAGCGCAAAAGACTGAACAGCGAACAGCGAGTATCAGGCTAGCATTTATTTGGCCCAGCGGTCAGGCGGCCGATTTTATTTTTATTTTGCAGGATGACAGTAGTTCAGAAAGCAGCACTCAGGCTCATGTCAAGCATTTTTACAGTGATAACGTTCAAGAACGAGGTTCAGAAGCTTAACAGAGCTCCAAACAGTTGAAGCAGGGCAAATGGACAAATTTCCCTCCAAAAGGCGCCAAATTCAAAATTTTGAAGGTGTTAATCGGTTAACGCATATGGTTAACCAACTAACCAAGGCAAAATCAGGCCATAATTGATGTTTTAACAGGGTTAACCGATTAACCTATATGGTTAATCGATTAACCAATGCAGGTTTTGCCTATGCACGTGAATTTTCAATGCAGAGCCATTTGGGGTCCAATTTTGATCACTTAAATTCAAATTTGTCACTTGGGAAGGATCTAGAATCATTTCATAATTTCATTTCCCTCCAAAATCCCATTCCTAGTGCCAAACCAAAATTCACAAACCAACTTCCAAGCCTTTCCTTGGGATCCAAACCTAGATGATATTTAAGTGATTCACTCCAAACCAAAGGGATCCAATTTTCATTTCTCACTCTCATTTTTCAGAATTCATCTCAACACTCTCAAATTCTCTCAACTTTCCAATTCCAAAACCCTCACTCAAAGCTCTTTTTCATTGAATTCTTTGATTCTTCATTGGAATCAATGAATTCTTGAGCTCAAACCTCCATCCATCATCTCCATTGAAGTGATTTCTCCATCCAATTTTCGTGCACAATTGGATCCAGATCTGGAAGTGATTTTGGAAGTGATTATTTGGCTTATTTTGGATTAATCTTGAAGGATCTCCATTGCTACAACAAGAATTGGTGTAGATCTTGAAGTATTCCGGACTTCTAGCATCGAATCTGTGCAATTCGAGTTAATTCAACATTAATCGAAGCAAATATCCGCTTCGAAGGTTGGAATCCTAGATCCATAGCATTTTTGAGCTTATTTGCATGTTCATGATGATTTTCATATTCGATTGAATTTTGGTTGACATGATTGTGAATGTTGTTGTTTGGATCTATTTGCATGCTGTTGGAATCATGGTTTTCTGATTTAATTTCGTGCATAGCTGATTATGTGATCATTGGTATGTTTGGAGAAGTGATAAGCTGTTGAAAAGTGATTCTGCTTTGCTGTTTTCTGCTGTTAGCACAGTGTTAATCAGTTAACGCATATGGTTAACCGATTAACCATCACAAATTTCCAGATTTTTCAAAGTTTTCACAGTGTTAATCGGTTAACGCATATGGTTAACCGATTAACCAGTTCAAATTTTCAAAATTTTTAAACGTTAACAGTGTGTTAATCGATTAACCCCTGAGGTTAACCGATTAACACTGTGATGGCAGGCCTGTTTTGCTGTTTTTTCTTGCATGTTTGAGTACCGTTTCGTCTCGAATCATCATAGATCAGTATGATGTATTAGGGATGAAATGTTTCTGGATATTTGTCGATGTTCTTGATTATTTAATCGAGACCTCCTCGACACGCGCATTGGTTTCCACTTGGATGCACACTTATGTGTTGTTGTTCATGGTGATGATCCTTTTCTTGCATTTCTTTTGCGCTTTCCTTCCCATGTTTGCATCATTTTTGCATCGCTGTTGAGATCGAGAGGCGCTTGTGGTGGCTACTGCCCCACACATTTTTCCTCCCTCCCACCATTCTAAGTGTGCATTTTCATATTTGCATCTTTTAATTGTGATTGAATTTACTTGGTGCTTTCTTGTGCTTTTTTCCATGATCCCCATAGGGTTCCTAGTCCCTCCGTTTAGGATGGGAGTAGGAGAGACACTAGGCATTCAATCCAAGCATGCTAACATTAGGGTAGATGTTTCCCCTTTTTATCCCAATCTTAGGACCACTTTGCATGACAACGTTAGGGTCGAGTTTCCCTTAGACCTTCCGTGCGTCTCTCTTCTCATCTAAAACAATTCTAACTCATCTAATAAATACGATAAATGTTGCACTTACGAGCCTTAAGCTGCATGGAGAATGATGAGTGAGGGGTCTCCTCTCGCTTATCTAGAGTGTTTTGTGTACGTCCCATTTGGGGGCGATACACGACGCATTCGCCTCCATGTCATAGTCTTTAGTGCAACGAGAATCACAAACCGAATTAATTCACTTCACTAAAAAAACACAAAACAAAGTTCAAACTTTTTCCTTCGGGATTAATCGAAAACCTTTTTTTCCAGAAAAGAGTGTTGTTAAGCTTCGGTTCTACCGCAAACAGGCCTTGTCCCTAACTGCTAGAATGGATGTTTAACCCTACTCGGTTAAAACACTTAATCAACCTGTGGTTTCGTGTCAGCCTGAACTACGTTTGCTCTGATCTTTCATACCAGATGAAAGTACGTAGGCACAAGACGCGATGTCTTGGCGAGCAACCTCCCCCCCCCTTTCGCCCGTAGTTAGCCGAACTACGTTGACTCTGACTTTCCCATTGCATGAGGGAATACATAGGCACAGAGCGGCGATGTTGTGCCGAGTCTCTTTTCTTTTCTTTTTTTTGTCATGTGAGCCTTTAGCTAGATAGTAAACACACCCTTAGATAAACAACAAGCATGGATCCCGTCGAGTACGACGGACGTGAGGGGTGCTAATACCTTCCCCTTGCATAACCGACTCCCGAATCCAGGACTTGGTTGCGATGACCTCGTCTTTTCCCTTTTTCGTTAGGTTTTTTCGATCGTTTCCTTTCCCTCTCTTTCGGATAAATAACGAAAGGTGGCGACCCTTCTGTTTTCCGCCGGGTGTTTTTCGCAGTTGCGAGACACCCTACCTTACCGCTAACTACCAGCTCAAGAACCTTTAAGCACTCTAGATCTCTACTACTTTCATCCCTCACCATCATACCATCACCTCATATCTCCAATATAATAACTAAGGACCATTACACAATCACTCAGACCATCGATGACCACTATCTTGACCACCGCCAATCACCACATGATATATTTATCTCTAATCACTAGTCTTGCCTCCATTATCCATATTAAAATCATCGATAACTGCCACTTACCACTAGTATCACTACTCAATTCATATCTTATCACTAACTTGACCATCCATTTCTACCACTCTAATTACCATCATGTCCATTAGAAACAACCACTTATATTACTAGCGGCCACCACTCTAACTACATCAATCAACACTTCAACTATGATCAACCACCATTGTTGATCAATGATGCATCTACCTTTAATCTTAAATATAATCACTATTAACTACAATCATAGTCACTATTATGACTACCACCATCACCACCTATATCACTACCAACCACCACTTCATCCATAGTTAATCATCAATTTAACCACTAACGACTACCACTCTATCATCACGATAACCACCGCTATAACCACCATCAAGCATCACTCTAATAATCATCTTTCACAACAATCACATTCAACCATCATCATTAAAATTATTAATAAATAAATATATTATATATTTATAATTGTCATACCCCAAATTTTGACCCCTATGTTCCATTACTATTCTAGGAGCATCAAGCATTGTTTTCTAACCCTAACCTTGTTTCAAGTTTGTTGTTGTTAAGATTCATCTGAATTAGGATTTTGCACCATTGGAATCAAGAGGATTATTGCTTGATCATTCAATGTTTTGGATTGGTCATCATTAAATTAAGTTTTCATACATTCAAGGAGCTTATATTCAACAAGAATCAAGTATTAATTGATCTCATTGCAAGTCAATTGAAGCCCAATTTCATTTGGTAAGAAATTAGGGTTTTGTCAAGAAAAGTCAATTGTGCCTTTGACTTTTGATCCAAGCATGATCCCAAGCCTTGAGACATGATTAAAAATGTTCATATAAATTATTTAAGCCTATCTAGGGTGTTCGAGAAGTCTCAAGATGAAAATTCATTGAAGATCACACAGTTGAATTCACCCGATACAAAATTCATCTGACAAAGTCAACTCTTCGAATTTTAGGGTTTTTGGTTCAAATTGAAGCTTCCAAGCCAAATTTCATCAAAATATGTTTAATAAATGAGTTTGATCATGAAAAAAATCAAGATTTGGAGGTTTCTTCCAAAAGAAGAAAACTTGGATAACTTGAATGTTTTCTAAGTGTGGGAGGAAACCCTAATTTTGATACCAACTTTGAAAAGCCATAACTTTCAATCCACACATCCATTTTTTGAGTTCCAAAGATCAATGTAAATATCTCCTCATGTACTAAAAAAGTGTCCTAGTGACCTACGAGCAAAATATGCTTAGATTTTGAGTTATGAAGCTTCAAAGTTTGGAAGAATTTCAAAACACTTAGAAATTTTTCAAGACAACTTTGTTACTCCAATTTTCAACCAACTTCAAGGTCAGTTTTCACTATGATCTCTTTGGATTCAAGCGTTTCACCAAACATTAAATTTGTAGAGCATTTTTATGGATTTTAAAAAAGTACAAGAACTCCTCCATAACATTTGTGAGCAAGGAGTTTCAAAGAGAGAAAGTTGAAGTCCAAAACTTGATTTCTAGGTCATGCCCACATGGATTCACTTTACAAAACCACTCAAATCTCCAAGATTTTGTTTGGAAAACCTTGTTACTTATTAATATGTTTTAAATAAGATAAGTACATATGCTTTTGGTGCATTATCTAAGTGGTTGATGCTTTATCTCAAAGATCTTTCCATTTTTAGCATAAAGGCATGACTTCCATTTTGATAAAGAATGGCTTTTCCCTAAAACCAGCTTCTTGAGCCTCCAACTTGTCTTCTCTGCACTCAAACACTTTCAAGGTCAAAAGAAATATCTCAAAAACCCTAGAGATATTGTACTTTGCATGGGAACTACCACAAATCACCAAACCTCAAGTTGGAATTCAACCAAACTTTGGAAACTACCAAGTTACAACAAGTTACAAATCTGATCTCAATCCTTACCCTATAAATAGAGGTGCAATTTATGCTTCAGGAGGATGGGAGAAGAGCTTGGAAATAGGAGAAAAAACATACCTCAAACCACTCTTGCAGCAACATCTTGCAAATCATCTCCACTTGAACCAAAAACCTCAATCTTGCACAAACATAGTTAGTTTCATTTCCAAACCTCAAACCACTCAAACACCTGTTCAAACACATAAAAAAACATATTTTGAAGGTGTCTAAACCTTCATTTCCATCCAAGCCCTGCTAGAATAGAAAGTCAACCTTCAAAACCATGTTTTGTTGACTTTTTGCACTTTCCATTCCAAAACCCTATCCAAACCACTTCTAATCAGTCTAACACTTTTAAAACACCCTGTAGAACATCCCTAAGCTATTCAAGACTTGTTTGTTCAACTGTAACTTCATTTGGTTGAAGTTCTATTTTGTAATTTTATCACTTTTGCAAGAAGGGAAGCATAACCTGTTCCAAGTGATTCCTTTGGGTTCCAAGCATTCAGAAAGCTTCAAGGAGGTTCAAGGAAGAAATCCAAATCACTGAAACATCTTTGTAGCAGCTTGTTAGGATTTTCAAGTTTTGACTTCAAGAGGTAAGTGCTCAAACTGAAACTCATTGAATCATGCCATATCTTGATGTACATTGAACATAAACTTGTTTGTCATGATATTGTGGATGTGTTCACTCATTCATTTGCTGCTTATCATGTATGAATAAGATTGTGCCATAGAAAATGCAAGAATGTGTTCTTTTTGATTATGCTATCATGTTTTGATTTACAAGCACTTTTAGATAATTCCAATGGTACCACTGAATTCCTTGGGAAAAATACGCAAGTTTTATCTTTAGATCATCCAATTTCATGGAGTATTGAGAGATATACATGTTGTCTTGCAAACTGAAATTTGAAGAAGATGAAGGTCTGGCCATGACGCCTTGGTTAGGTTTCTGGTCATCTTCAGATTTGTATCTTTATTTGTAGGGGTGATCCAATGGATGTATCACCACCCCAGTGGTTTACCATATGCGCTTTAGTACCTTCTTGGCTTGCCTGACTAGGGTTCGAGTCCTTGCGACCACCCTTTTGCTATTTTTTCTCATTTTTAAGGTTTGTTTTACATATATCATCCCACTTCAATTATTGTTTCATAATGCACGTGTGGTTCAGCTGGCTAATATTTTGAGTCAGTAACCTTGAGGGCGTGGGTTCAAACCCCATTGAGTGCATCCCTTTATTTTTAATGCCTTGTTTTTATGTTTTCCTTGAATTGATCATAACTTATTTGATTTTTATTATTTTGATCCCACTCTTTTTGGTAAATGCTCATGAGAATGTCTATTTTTTGTCTATGTTAAGAAAATTACAATAAGATTTATTTTTCTTGTCCTTGTGCATGTTCAAATTTTGTGACCTTTGTTAGAGTTTCTTAGGCTTTCTCTTGATCTTTTAATTGATTCCTTTGATTCCTCTTGCTTGTATGCACCCACAATTGCTTGTATGAACCTCACTTGATGTTTTAATTTGCATGCCTTTGTTGTTACATAATGGTTATTGCTTTTTTCAAGTTTTATGTTCATATGTGAATACATGATTGAATATCATTAAAAACTTGGTTGTCACCTTGCCCTTGACCTATGATTCTCTTCCATGATCAATTGATTTTAATGTGCATATGCTTCATGTCTATCATACCTTAATTTGAGTATTCTTAAACACTTGTTGTTTTATTTTATGCATGAATCACCTTTGAGATGTTTCTCATCTTCCATGATTGAACTTCTTTTACATGATGGTTGTTACCTTCTTGTTTAACATGATTCACCATAATTCACATGTTGTTGTCACACATGTCAGACTCTTGTTCAAGTTGTTTTGGTTGTAACCTCTATTTGTATCCATGCTTAAATATTGTTATAATTTATACATGTTAATCTTGAACTTTGAACTTTGTTATAAGTAGTGTTTTGACTTATACATGATTCTTTTGACTTGCATCCGTGCTTAAATGTTATTATGATTTATGCATGTTAATCTTGATCTTTGAACTTTGTTATAAGTAATGTTTTGACTTATGCATGATTCTCTTGATTTATATCCATGCTTAAATATTATTATGATTTATGCATGTTAATCTTGAACTTTGAACTTTGTTATAAGTAATGTTTTGATTTATACATGATTCTCTTGATTTGTATCCATGCTTAAATATTGTTATGATTTATGCATGTTAATCTCAACCTTTGAACTTTGTTATAAGTAATATTTTAACTTATACATGATTCTCTTGATTTGTATCCATGCTTAAATATTGTTATGATTTATGCATGTTGATTTTTGAACTTTGCCATGATAGATAATGTTTTGACTTATGCATGATTTACTTGTCATCTATGATGCTGGGTCTTGTAAGAACCTTATTTCATAGCCATTTAGATGCTGTAACATCTATGCTTATCTTTGGTTGTAACCATTTGGTTTAATTCTAAACTTCTATGGATGAATACTTAGTTGTAACCTTGTTATTTATTTTGTTTGATGTTGCCACATGCTTGTTTTACTTTCCTGGTTGTTACCATGATTTTATATCTTCATCATGTTTAAATGAATGTATATGTATAAGCCTTGATAATTTCCCCTAAGTGATGTAGCTTGTTAGCTCTCATCCTCAAGAGTTGCCTTGTGTTCTTAATTCTAAAGGAAAGTCTCTCTATTGACTCAATGTCATAGATAACTCATTTTATTCTCATCTCCCTTTGACCTTGTTAGAGTCATTAGGACTTTCAACTTAGCTTTAAGTTAGAACCCACTACCTTTTGACTTTGCCAAGTCAAGACCTTTAGCATACCTTGTTAGAAATCCTATAACTTAGAGCTTAGGATTAGAGTTTGTTAACTCTATGTGTGTACCATTGTTATGTGTACTCATTTTTCCCCTTTTGACTTTTTTAAAGTCAAACCCCTTGTTAGTCTTTCAACTTAGACTTAGAGAGTTTGTTAATTCTATATAAGTATCATTGTTATGGATGCTTATTCCCCTCGAGCCTTGATCATATTCAAGAGTTCTCTCCCTAGTTAGGAGAACTATAGTTGCTCTGATTCCATCATTGTAAGGATGCGTAGGCACGAGATGCGACGTCTTGGCGAATATACTTAGTATACATATCCATAGGTCTTTACCTTAGCACATAACCATTAGCAATCAAACGTTAACACGAACACAACTACCAAACAAGAGACTCCTTTAGAGTACTACAGATACTTAGGGTGCTAATACCTTTCCTTATTATAACCAATCCCCGAACCTCCCGATCTCTTAGCTTCGTTGTTACATAGCGCACTTAGGGTTTTCTTCGATCTTTATCATTTTCTTTGGATAAATCAAAGCTCGGTGGTGAATATTTAAAGATTTATAGTTCAAGTTAATCAATAGTTTGATATCCGATTCTCACCGCAACAATAATCTTTTAATTATTTTGTACTATGAATTGTTTTGATTAAGACACATTTATAATAAATATTAATTTCTTATTACATTTATAACTAATTTTAGTTTCTAGAATTTTATAACTCAAAATTAAAATTAATTTTAACTTTAAAAAAGTGATAATTTTCAAAACCAAAAATAATTTTTATTTTAAAATTTTCTACCCATTATTAGACCAAGTTCAAACAAAAATCAAATCAAAGACCTCTCACAAAATAGTATCATCCCATCTCTTGATACATTTTCTCTACTTGCCGACCTACCATATATGTTTCTATTAGACCGACTACAATGTGTGACCGTCATTGCAAAACACATCTAGATCCATTGAACAAAAACAAATAACACTTATCTCATTCTCTCAACCTTAATCTTAACCTAACCTTAACCAAACATAAGAACATGCAAATCAGATAAGAATCTTATAGTACACAACTTCATTTGTCGCCTTATATTCAAATTTCTCGAATATTTTAAACCATAACTTACTCTTCAATATCAATAGAATCAAGTCCATTTACATTACAACCAATTAATTAGTAACACTTTCAGGAAAGATTGAAATTTTTGGATCAGATATCATCTGGACATGATCTGTTGCCTATTGGATAATATCAAAACATATACTTGCATGATTCTTGTGGGGTCCACAGCTAGCTAAGCAATTGTGACCATGGTCCCACCAACCACATGACCACCCCATTATCATCTCTTAACTCTCACTCATCCTTACCTTTCTTTTTCTCTATATAAAACCAAACACACATAAGTTATGGAAAACAAGAACAAGTAAAAAAAGATTAGAAATTTTCATGCAAAACTACTAGAGTTTATTTTTATTATTATTATTATGGAGGTTGCTATTGAATTGGATGATGATTTATTTTTTGCAAATCTGAGCAAGGAAATTGCTCTCTTAATTATGGATGAAGATGAAGATCCTCTTGTTCCTCAACCTCAAAACTCTTTTCAGGTATTTTACTAATTACACCTCCTTAATTACTTCATATATCTCATAACTAGCGTGTCAGTGTCTAGTGTCAGTGTCGTGTTTTCGGTTCTTCATAACTCATAATTGTTAATTCATTTTACAGGCTTTTTCTAGAGCAATTCATCCTCCTCCACAGTTTGATATCTTCTATGAGCAAGCTTTGGTGAGAAGAGAAAGCAAAGGAACAGGAGTGTTTATTCCACAAGCAACACAACCAAGAAGGAAGAACAAGAAAGGAAGATCTAATTCATACTCAAAATATCCAAAACAATCTCAAGACACAAGAATGGATTCTCAAGTTCACAGCAAGAATTCTTTGAAACAGTGAAATAATATGGCTCAAGTTATTATATAGATCCTTCTAGTTAAAGCTGCGTGATTTTATAATCTTTAGTGATTAGTTTGATTATTATATTGTTTAATAATTTATGTGTTTAATTAATTCTTTATAGCCTTTAGGCAATAATTGTATGGCTAATTATGAAGTTGAATTATTATTATTTATATAAAGGTGAATATGTACATGGGATGGGAAAACCATTTTTTAGTATATATACATCTATATATATTAGTCATCTTATAGGAAGGTTCAACCAAAGGTTTTGTAATCTTCCACTGTGTGTACAAGCATTTTGTGGCTATTTAGTTTCATATGATAGATAAGTTTGTCCTTTCTGGCAATGATATTAATGATACTGATCTTTTTAGTAATTTTTTTATTTTCTTTAAGGTTACTTATTTTGTGTATTTGCATTCACTCAACATAATTAAATCTAATTAGTCGAACAATAGTGTGTTTTTGATTTTGATTTGTTTCAGTGTTGCGAGAGTAGCGATTAGGAGATGAGAGAATATATTAGATTAACTATTTGGGTTACACTTTAGTCTATATATACTCAAACTAGATCTGATTTTTTTTTTCCTTTCTAAATACTCAAACTAGATCTGATTTTTTTACTAAATAAACAAGACATAGCTTTCTAAAAAGTTTACGGACTATAAAAAATATTTTATGTTTATTAAATCAATTTATTTAAATTTAAATTTAAATAAATATGAATAATTCGTTTTTGTTATTATATTCTTATTTTATTTTTTTTATAAAAATTTAAAATATTTAATTAATGAATCAATGCAAACAAACTTGTTTCATTATTGCGCAGGTCAATGATGGAGGGATCAGATATTTAGTATGGACAACAGGTAGGGGTAAGGATGTGAGAAGAGTAGAGGCATTAACCTTTTTTTCTTTTATAGAGTTTTCAAATTTTTTGGGGCCAAAGAATTGGCAGAGGTGTTTAAAGACTATGGTTTGATTATTGAAGTATTCATACAAGCTAGGAGGGATAAGCGGGGGAAGCGTTATGGATTTGTACGTTATCGGAATGTGGGAGACGAACGCATTCTTGCAGCTAAGCTAGATAGTATTCATATCCTTGGAAATAAGATCTTTGTGAATACACCAAGATTTCAGCGAGGGAGTAACTTGGAGAACCCATTAAATAGAAAAAAAGGAGATGGTTGGTCGGGGTAATGGCGTAATGTAGATAAAACTGGGGTGGAAGTTTAATGATTAAATTAGGTCTTACGCACAGGTGGTGGGGAAGAATATAAGGAGAGGGGAAAAGGTGGTGGAAATGCACAATATGGGCTCGAAACGGAGGGGGGTCATAAGGATGAAATCCCAAAATTTGCTTAACTTTAGTTCAAGGTTGAAGAGAAAGAAGTGGCAAGGTTTGAGAAGGCCTTTGTTGGCGTCATGAAGAAACCAGAATCAACGTATAATATCCAAGATGCTTTGAACGCAAAAGGCCATTTTAGGATAAAAGCAACGACTATGGGAGTTAACCTTTGCTTGTTGGAGGAAACTGTGACTGGTGAGGTGGCTGCATCGGTGAAGGAAGATGAAGCTTAGGCGTCACAATGGTTTTGCGATATACATCCATGGTCGCTGGAGGATATTGACAATGAAAGATTAACGCGGTTTAAGTGTTTTAGATTACCATGTCATGCTTGGTGTCCATAACCCTTCAAGTTCATCTCTTCATGCATTGGGGAGTATGTAAGCTTTGATGAGGAGACAGAGAAACATAAGAACTTGGACGTAGTGAGGTTCCTGATAAAGACCAAGTAAGTCATGAATTTAAATGAAAACTTTAATGTGGACATCAACGGTAGAATCTACAGGATTAAATTTGTGGAGGATTTTCATGGTCCTAAATGAATCATGATGAATAAGAAAAGGAAAGTGACGAGTGACGTGGAGTGTCCGGAATCAGATATGGATGACAGGGATGATGATAGCTTCGATGATAACTCTGATAACGAGGATTGTGATGAACCTAGGAATAATGATGTTCAAGGTGGTCAGGAAGATTTGCAGGGAAGATACCGGTCTCAGATAAAAGGTAATGATGAAAAAGCTGATCAAGACAAAAATGCAGGAGTTTTAGGGTTACATGTTGATATTTGTGCTGCTGATATCCTGGGAGTTGACTTAGTTGGAAAAAAAGGGTATTTTGGCTTCAGTGATTGTCACAATCAGCCTATCACACTACATGACAATTCTAAATCATTAAATGGATCATTTAATGATAAATTTAGGAGAGAGGATCTGATGGAACATACTAATGGGTATAGGTTGATAAGTAGGGATGCGGTTGGCAGAAAGTTGTCCCCGTGTGTGAATGATAAATAATTTTCGTTGGCGGGCTTTGACTTAGACTCTTCTGATCCAATTTCTTGCTCCCCTGATGGGCCTATTGGACCTTTGCTTGGGTTAAAGCCTATAAAGAAAAATTGATTAATGATATTTATGATAAAATAAAAATCCCATTCTCCCTTTCTTATTGTTCAACTCTTATCCATTCTAAAAATCTCTTGCTTCGTAATCATGTTGATTATGGGAACCCGGATGTTCCAATCCATTCACCGATGTGGCTCAAGAAAAATATCAATAATTGGGGACCAAAACCTTTTAAGGTGTTTCAATGTTGGTTCGATCATCCAAGTTTCATTGATTTTATCAAAGAGGTTTGGTGTTCTTTGGAAGGAAAAGGTAATTCTTGCAATAGTTTGGTATTCAAATTCAAATTCTTAAGGGAGAAACTAAGATGGTGGAACCGACATGTCTTTGGATGGGTGGATTTGAAAGTAGAAGAGGCAATGTATATACTTAATGTTATTGAGGCTACAATGGGGATGTCTATGGAGATACTTCTGAGGAAGATTTGCGGATAAGAAGTAGGGCTAAAGCAGAAACTTGGAATAAGCTCCAATTGAAGGAAAACATTCTGAAATAGGTTGATCAAGCTAAAATAGAGGTAATTGAAAAATTACCACCACCCATTATTGTGAAAGGAGTGAAGAGTTCTCTAGGACATGTTTGTTTCTACTTACGGTTCATAAAAGACTTCTCAAATAATGCAAAACCTCTTTGCAACCTTCTAATGAAAGAAAACGACTTCGATTTTGATGCTGATTATTTGAAATATTTTTCTACTATTAAAGACAGGTTAGTTATTGCACCCGTAATCATCGTTTTAAATTAGGAACTTCCCTTTAAATTAATGTGCGATGCGAGTGATTACGTGGTAGGAGAAATTCTAGGTCAGGGTCATAAGAAATGTTTCCATGCAATCTATTATGCTATTAAGGTGTTAAGTGAAAATATGGTGAATTACACCACCGCCAAAAAAGAATTACTAGATGTAGTATTCACATTGGAAAATTTTAGGGCATATCTAATTGGTTCAAAAGTTATTATTGTGGAGCCATGTTTTGAAATTTAGTGATCAAATATTTCTTGAAGATGAATATGCTTCTGACGAGGATAACTAAATATGCTTTGGATGATGCCAACTAAATATTCTTAAAGATGCAAACAGACTAGTTAAGGTTTAATGATCACTACAAACATCCTCTAATGATGGCATCTAAATGGAATATAACTCAAGCCTTATCACCAAGTAAATATCAAGAAAATGTCTATATGAATGAAGTATCAGACAAGTCTTAAAGTGTGTGAAAGCTTGCCTTGACGTGTCTGAGGGAACAATATTGTAAAATTAAATGACTTCACCATAAAGTTATACGGCTAATCACACACTCACTAAAACAAGTTTTAAAATGTATTTTTTTCTCAAAGAAATATTTCTAAATATGTTTTGAATTTGTGCCAATTGAATTGGAAACTATCAGAAAAGTTTTGGACAATTTTTTTACTGGCCAATCGTTTGGCACCTATACCCAATTGATTGGATTGGTGCGAAAATGTGCCCTAATTGTTTAGGATATTGTCTTAATTAATGATAATTACTATATATATTTAATTTCCTTTTAAAACCTTATAAATGAATAATTTTATGCCTACAAATTGATTGGTGCATGATGTCAATCTATTGGCTAATTAAATTTCCCCCATATTTTTTCTTTTTTTTACGGCACCCTCTAGCCTATAAATAGAAGACCCTTCTGTCATACTTTCACGCCCATAATCGTGAGCTCTCATATTACTACCCACTCTCTCTAAAAATATTTTCATACCTTCTCTCGCTTACAAATTTAACAGTAACGCTTCAAGAAAGGTCTTTTGCAAGTGAGGTATTTGTGTAATTCTGAAAAAGTAGAATTGTAAATTCTCCAATGAAATTTTTTAACTTGGGTTAATAATCTAGGGATTGTTTATTTGGGTTCGAAGCCAAACCCATTAAAAGCTTTGGTTTTTGGATTTAGTTACTAAGTCGTCATTTCGATTCAAAAGCTTAGCCCGTATTATAAGCTTTCATAGGTTCGAGACCAGATTGGTATAAAATCTCACATTTGTTCATGGTTATCCTGTTAAAAATGCCAATTTGGTTTGTAAGATGAACCTGATTAAAAGCTTGCTAAGGTTGGAGATAATCTAGGTATAAATCTCATAGGTTTGTAATTAGCCCGTCAAAACCCTAATTTAGTTCGAGTTCAACCCATGTTAAAAGCTCTTCCAGGTTCAATATCAGCACGTGTAAAATCTCAATTTAAACCTTGAAGTCTAACCTCTTCAAATTATTGTTTGAAAAAGAGAATAATCGTTTTAATCTGCCGTTTGGAAGATATAGTCATAGCTTCTCTTGGTGGTTCACTATTTGGTTTGAAGTTAGCCAGGAACTTCATTTTCCTTATATAAGGGGGTTCTATAGTTCAACTTACTAAAAACTATTATGTTTATTGGATACTTCAAGATCAAATCTCAGGGACATGTCTACGTCTTTTTGACCGAACCTGTATAATTCCTGATGTCTTTTCTTTATCTTTTAACTATTTAAATTTTCAGATTTTACTTTTTGCACATTTAATTTCCGCCGCTTATTTCTAAAATATTTTGAAATGAATTTAAACTCTAAAAATGATCCCAAAAAAATTCAAACTCAAGTTTTTCTAAAATCCACAATTCACTCCCTCTTGTGTGTGGAGTCATATATCCAACAAGTGACATCTAAGCCTAACTCTTATTTAAGGACTAATTATCTTAGGAGGAAGGTGACTTCTAACACATCTTTAAAGAAAATTTATTTCCTAAGTACACCTTCATTATTTAATAGTGCTAGGTTTGGTATATAGAAAGCCAAGTCTAGAATATTTATTCAAAGTATTAGTTTCAAATTTTGGGAAGCTATAATTAACAGTCCGACTATCCCTACTCACCAAATTAATGGAGAAATAATAGATAAACCTTATCCTCTTTGGACCTTTGAAGAAAAGAGAAAATATGAAATTGATTTCAAAGCTATAAACTTTTTAGTAATGACTTTAGATGATAGTAAACTTTTTTATATCTATAGTTGTAAAACTACCAAGGAAATATGGGATACTATTGAGAGAATATACAAAGTTTCTCCAAGTATCAAATGAGAGAGACAAACATTCAAGTCAAAGAAGATGAACATATTATTCATAAATGCTTTAAAATGTATAAAATTGCTAGGAAGTGTATTAGAACTTTGGTCAATAATCAATAGCTAAGAATTAAGAATTTGAAATACAATCCAACCCTTAAATTGAAAGATGTAAATGTTTGTAAATTTCAGAAAAAGTCAAAGAAGGAGGAAATAATTAAAAAATTGAATGTAATAGTTCAATTACTTAAAGATGAAATTACAAGCTCAAAGCCTGAAAAAATCATCAACCTCATCAAACTCCTATTAAACAAATCACATGGATTCCTTTGAAAGAACCTACTAAATAGTTGAAAGACCTACTAAATAGTTGAACGATCCTTGGAAGATTCAACATCAAATGAAGTAACATCATGTGTAAGAAGCTGCAAAGGAGAAGTATTGTCTAGTGGAATATTAAAAAAAAGAAGAGACAAAGCTTTCACAAGCAAAGAAGAGGCAACCTCTGGAGAAATCATAGAAAAATCCTCTTCAAATGAAGAAGATGAAGTTTTCTTAAGGGCATCGTATGAGGAAGATGACTATGAGGTAAGTAAGCCTTTCTATAAGAAATTATTTAAAATGAGTGCTAAGTTGGCTAAATAAAATGATAGGATTAAAAAATAGAACTTAGACAAGAATATTTAGGGTGTCTTGAAGAAAGCAATAAATCGCTTAAATTAGAAATAACCAACATTTTAAACTCAATGGAAACTTGTGAGAAATGTGTCTCGCTGAAAAAGAAAGTGAATAACCTACATGAAACCCTATGTAAATTTACTAAGGGGAAATAAAAGCTTGATTTGATCTTATCAAGTCAACGACCTTCCTTAAATAAAAATGTATTAGGATTTAAAATAAATATAACATCTAGTAAAAACTTAAATCATAAGAAAAAGAATCTTCCAATTTATAAATGCATACACTGTAAAAAAAAGTAGGGCACTTAAAGCCTTTATGTTTTGATAAATTGAAAAGGTATATAGGTAACAAACTTAGACCTTATGGGAAAACTAACGCATCTGGACCTAAGAAAGTATGGGTACCAAAGGTGAAACCATAACATGTTTTGCAGAAATACTTTGCAGCTCGAAGCTTTAATGGATACTAAATAGAGATGTGTAAAAAGTATACTTTCAAGTATATAGTATTTTAAGTCTCTGATCTAAGAATACTCGGTGGCAGTGGATATCAATAAGGGCGATCCAAGTATGGTTTTTTCATTGAGGATATCTCAACATTTTTTTATTATAAGTGATCGGTTAACCTCATTGTAGGTTGAATAGATACATTTGTAATTGAAATATCAAACCCATTGTCTTAACAAACTATTATATTAAATGATTCAGAGTGAAGGTCGCACCATAATATGCTAGTGATTCCCCTTAAGGGAAGGTTTATCAAGATTTATTGATATTTGAGATAGTATAATATTTTATGAAATGATTAAAAAACTCTGATTAATATTTAAAACATTTTATATAATTATGCTCATCAGATAACATTATTTTTGCTAAGATGAGTTTTCAAGTATTTTATAGAAAGGATGTGCAATAAAAAAAATCAATAGGGGCGCAGAAAAGTAATAGCCAAAAGAAAATCTAGCAGAAAGCCCAAAAAGAACCAAGAAGGCTTACTGGCAAAGGCCCAATCAATCGACACCTTTAGGCAATCATTAGAGAAGCTTGGCGCTCATATTTTGATATCATATCCAAGATAAACGTGTTCTTTGTAACACCCTATTTTTTTGTTTATTTTATTTTAATTGAGTTTTGGAGTGTTTTTTAGCTACTCAATTGTTTTAATTATTTTTATGAGTGTGGGTAGTAATTATTATAATTTTATTTATTTAAAATAATGGATAAAAATTAGATTTTGTGCTCTAGGGGAACAATAGATTTTTTTAATAAAATAGAGAGGTGGACGAAATTAGTGAGAGTTGAGGGGAGTTTTCAAAATTAATTAAAATGAAAGAGAATTAGGTTTCATTTATTTAAATAAAAAAGCTAAGAGAGAGTTTGGTTAGTACGTGTTTTTAGTGAAAATAGTCAAAAGAAGAAAAACCTAGGAAAGATTTTGGAAGGAGAATATTGAACCTCCATAGTCAAAGTTCAACCTTTGTTGCAAATTTGAGGTAAGGGAACTGTTCATGACATGGATGTTTAGGCATGAAGGATTGACAAGATTCCTTATCCTCTTTCCATTTTCTTCATATTTTCTTCCATTGATGAAATTGTTGAATCTTGAGATGGTTTGTGCAAAACCTCTCTTGATTGTTGTGATATGCTATGAAATTTATGTTGTATTGGTGACTGGTTTTCGTATGAAAGTGTACGTGCAATTTTTAGTTTTTATGTTCATGATGATATGCTTTAAATTAATGAACATGTTAATGGTTTTGTGGTCAATCGATGATATAAATGATCAAATTGTGCGAAATTGATGTGTTTAATACTCTATAAGTGATATACGATGATTTGCCATAATTTTTGGGTTTTCTGGGATTGAAATCAGAGCTTCTAAATTGATCCAATGGAGAAAATGCAGAAATCTACGTTCTTCACAGTGGTGACTGGTGTCACCTTCGTGACGGGCAAATTGTCACCGCATTGGGTTAAGTTGATGGGTGTTAGCAAAGTGACAGACTAACTGTCATGATCTTAAGGGCGGGCTTCTTGCCCAGGCTGTCGCTACTGCGAAAATCGGCGCCGGCTGACAGAAGAGTCACCACCGTGCGTTATTTATCCCAACGGAGGGAAAGGAAACGCTCGAAGTAAACCTCACAAAAAAACGGGGAAAGGTATGGTCATCGCAACCAAAACCTGGGTTCGGGAGTCGGTTACGCAAGGGGAAGGTATTAGCACCCCTCACGTCCGTCGTACTCGACGGGATCCACGCTTGCTTGGGTTGTCTAAAGGATGCAAAACAATCTATCTACGGCTGCTAAATCTAAACGGAAGGGAATTGACTCGATAGAGCGTCGCACTCTATGCCTACGTATTCTCAAGAGAGAAAGTCAGAGTCAACGTAGTTCGGGACTACGGGGAAATTGGATCGCCAAGACCTCGCGTCTTGTGCCTACGTACTTCCACACTACATGGAAGATCAGAGCTTGCGTAGTTCAGGCTAACTACGGCTAGGCTGGGTATTCTCACACAGCAGTTAGAAATTAAATTGGTTTTAAAGGTATGGGAACCTACGGGAAAAACTACGGTCTGGTCTCAAATACACTCAGGCAAGAGAAAAGGGTAACAATCAGTCGTCAGCGGAAAAGTCTCGATCGCACAGCAGCGAGAGAACAAAAAGGTTAGTTGTTAGTGTGCTCGCTAGGATATCGCATCCTATGCCTACATATTCTCGTCTGGTACGAGAAATCAGAGCAGCTGTAGTTCGGCTACTTCGGGACCACAACTCAAATCTCGTTTTATTAACATTCTGAAAAATGGTTACAATGATTGAATACTGAAAATAAACCCCTAAGAAATACTATCCTATCCTATCCTGGAAAAAATCAAATGGAAAATAGTCCCCTAACAAGTGGACTTCTAAACTATCCCTAAAATAAACTCCATGAAGAAAATATACTCTAAAAAAATATTAAATCTACAAACTAATATTTTTTCTGTTTTTCATACTTCTATTTTCTTCTTTTTTCATTTCTTTCTTTTTCTATTTTCTCTTCATAATCTTTTTCTATTTGTTTCAATATTCTTTCCTTCAATATTTTTCATATTCTTTTTTCTATTTTTTTCAATATTCTTTTCTTCAATATTTTTCATATTCTTTTTTCTATTTTTTTCAATATTCTTTTCTTGAATATTTTCTTCTTTTCAAATTCTTTTTCTTTCTCTATTTAAAATCTCTAAACAAAAGAAATAAAAAAAATGAAAAAATACAAAAGGGGGGGGGGGGGGGGGGGTACAACCTGTTACAGGGGGTATGCTAGCTGCAGAAAAATAAAAACACAAAATAAGGGCCCAGCCCATTAACTAGCCTCAGCCAGAAAAAAAGGGGAGGGGTATGATGCTGAAACGGAGGTGCATTCAGAAGCTCGTTGGGCCCAGCCCAACAACCAGCAACCCAACAGGACCAGGGGGGTGCGAAGTGGAAAATGAAGGGTGCACGGTCAGACACTCGTTGGGCTTAGGCCCGATACCAATCTAGTCCACGAAACCCTCCCTCTCCTAGCACCATTCAGAAACCCTAAGTCTTCTCCTCTCTCACTCCGCCGCCGTCTGTTCTCTTCCACTTCCATTGTCCGAAACCTTCTTCCCTCACCGTCTCCTCCCAGTCCCCTCAATCTCTATGTCTCTCCTTGTATCCATCTCAAACCACTCACCTCGAAACTTCCTTCATCTCGCTCATCTTCCAAACGAAGAAGATTGTTGGAGTTTGATGTTAGAGATGCGTTGCTTGATGGAAAACTGGTGAATAGGATCTTGAATGAATCTTGCAAGCGATTGTTCATAGACGAAGATGAATCTTGGCGTTGGATCGAGGATCTTGAAAGGATCTCTATCGATCTTGCGGAAGTGGTTGAAGATCTAAGGATCTGTGTATTTCTGGAGAATCTCAGGAAGGTCTTGATGAAGAAGCATGCGTTGGAGGTTGTTGATGATGTTTTGAGATTTTCTGGACGCTTCTTGAAGAATACGAGGCTCTTGAAGGTAATATGGAGAAATCTGGAAATAATATGAATGTTCTTGAAGGAGTGATGAACACATGAAGACTGATGAAGCTTTGTATGATTTTCTGGGGAATGCAGCGATGAACACTAATGGATCTTGACGAAGATCCTGGGAGATTCTTTAAAGGTTCGGACGAAATCATGAGTTCTTTCTATTGATGATTCTTCATGGATCTTGATGAACGTTGATGGCCGGTTGAAGATTTGGAAGCAAGATTGAACGGATGAAGTTTCTTAAAGAATTCTGGGAAAACGGTTGAAGGTAGATGAAAGGATGTATGAAGGTTGCTTGAAGAATTTGGGGAAAACGTTATGGTGGATGAAGATTCGGAAGATCTTCATGAAGAAGATGAAGATCTGGGGAAAATCGTTGAAGATGATGAGTATGTGAAGAAATCTGGAAAAGACGATGATGAACATGATGAATCTGGAAGCAGATCTGGAAAACGTATGATGAAGAAGATGAAGATTCGATGGAGTGAATGCAGTTTCCGGCGAGCATTTTGGTGGATTTGATTTCTCCGGCAGTAGTTGCGGCGGAGAGATTCGGTTACGGTGGTGGCCGGAGGAGGTTACGGCTGCTGGAGCTTGGTGGTTGCGGTGGTTGCATGGCTGGCGGTCATGCAACCGGTGAGGCTCAGGGAAGGACAAGTGGAGGAGCTGGGTGGCAGAGAAGGACTTGCATGATGGCCACGTGGAGCTGGGAGAGGTAGTGGAGAACGCGTGGCGAAGTCTTAGGTGAAGTGAGTTATGAGGTGGCTCCCCCCCTGCAACACGCGTGGCATCAGCATATATAGACATGTGGCAGCTGGACAAAAACTGAACTGGGCCTCCACAAATGGGCCCAACGAAAAATTGAATAAAGGACTTGGAAAATGGACTGATGATGGTTAATGGAAATAGATTAACTGCTAATGAATGATTAATATGGATTAAAAGACTAAACCCTAATTAAATGCTAATGATTAAAACCTGAATGGAAAGTAACGTGAATTAAAGGGGCTAATGAAATGGATTAGCTGAATGAATTAAAACTAATGACTAATTAACTGAATTAAAATGGTAAGACTAATTAATTATTAAACCTATATCTAATTAAAACTTAAAACAATCTAACAATTAAATCTACCAATTAATATTCAGAAGAATCTATTGATATCTAACTATATTCTAACACTTATTAGAAGCCATCTATAAAAAAACCATATTAAAAATAAGATCTATATAAAATCTCTATCTAAAACCTATATTAATTCTCATTTAAAATCTAAAACAACTATATTAAGAATCCATAAAAGCAAAACCTAGTTAAAATCTATTTAACTATTTAATATCTATATAAAAATCTATTAATATTCTATATTATTCTAAAATGATTAAAAATCTATTAAAACCCTAATAATGGCCAATAAAATCCAGAAAAATCACAATAATTCCCGAAGGAACAAAAATAGCACAAACCCACAAATAATACTGCGAGAGCGTACAAAAATAGCCGGTACAAATCAATGGACACCGAAATATCCCTAAAAATAACAGCGCGAACTGAAAACACCGGGAATAGCACGACTTCCCAAAAATACGATTCTACCTATCTAAACCGATTAAAAAACACCTGAAACACGAGACGAGGGCTGTGATCCCGATAAAATCAATACAACTGAAAAATGCACTGTATGCGATATGCGGATGCGGATGCAAGAATGCGTCGAAACATGAAGCCAGATACGGGACCCGGTTGGTCAAATTTTAGGGTGCAACAGCTGCCCCTATTCAAGCGGCTTGGACCTGAATGGTTGAAGAGCGCTCAGCCTTCAAACATTCAAAGGTAGAAGACGGTTGAATACAAATGAAACCCTGAAATTTGCCAACCGTGGGAATATACTGCAAAATTTCTCGAGGAATAGCATCCAATAAACTGAAGTCTGGTTGTCACGGCAACAACTGGTCAATTATCTGATAAATTTTCTGCTGTTTCTCTTCAACATCAATCACCTGTGCGACGCCACAAGTATTGGAATAATGCTTCGAAAAGCAAACAACTTGATTCCCATCTCTCTTATGGGATCAAATCCTGTCATCTCACAGTTCACTGCGAACTTGAGGACAATTCTCCTGGGGAACTTCTGAATCGACTGCTCGGCACCCATTCTGTCAACAGGTCGCAGCTTCAGAAATCTGATATATGTCAATCTTTTTTCAGTGCCGACGTAACAACCAAATGAAGAATCACTCCGCTGGGGAAGAAGAGAAGCTTAACCACACAACTCTGCAAGGGAACAAACTCGAAATCCAACGAGGTAACCAACCTGGTCCATGTTTCGAAATGTGTATGTCTGAAATGATGCAATGCCCTATATGACATGGAAATACTATGCATTCTGGTTTGAAAATGCGAGGCCCAGACGGCATGGAAATGCTATATGTTTGATAGATGCTATGACGATATATGCAAATGCTAATGCAGGCTCGAGCTGCCAGAGAACACCAGGTCTGCAACCACTTGGTAAAATGAATGCCTAAGGTAGACGTCAACTCCAACTGAGGGTAACCTGATATCACAGAATCATCTCAGCAAAATAAATGCTGGAAAAGGGAAACCAAATCCACTGGGGAGAACCGTCCTGCTGGAGGAATGGAAAGGCAACCCTGCTTGGGGAGAAAGAAGAAACAACTCTGCTTGGGGATGCTCCCTTCAAACCATTGGCAACTGATTGTGCTCTGCGGGGATTGACCCAAACTGGGGTTGATTGCGTGTAGCACGCTGCTGGAAATGCCCCCACTATCAAGGATATCAATCTTAATCTGCTGGGGATACTCCTGATCCTACTCTGATACGGGGTAAAATACAATCTCGACTCTTCTGGGGATAATAAGCAACTTTCATCTACTGAAGAGTAGCAATTCTGATTTAACAACATCCACAAGGAATTCAAACATTAATCGAAGCACTGGTATCCGTCGAGCTTCGTATCAGGGAACACGACAACATGCGAGTCATTGGGAATTACTGCGTCAGATACCTTTAGGTTTTTGTTTTTTCTGGTTTAGGATAAACATGGACTATGTACACAGTGGAAGATATGGAAAATACTAGACGAGAACTAGCATTCAAAGGTAGACTACCAGACGAGAACTGATAGGAAAATAGGTTAGGAAAATTGAACGAAAATTGATTTAGCAACGACATGTACCAGACGAGAACTGACACAACACTTGAAGAAACGGTGACCAGACGAGAACTGGTTACAATAAACTACACCAGACGGGAACTGATGCTTACAATAAACTACACCAGACGGGAACTGATGCTTACGGAAGGGTGGGCCAGACGAGAAATGGTTACAATAAACTACACCAGACGGGAACTGATGCTTACAATAAACTACACCAGACGGGAACTGATGCTTACGGAAGGGTGGGCCAGACGAGAACTGGTTACCGGTTTGCCAGGCGAGAACTGGACTTTGGAAATGACTGGTTACTGACACGCAACAGGTTTAAACTGTAGGATAATGATCCAACGACAGCAAGGCCTTTTTCGGAATGATAAGGGTTTTTGATAAGGGTTATGACACGATTCCCCGATACTCAACTCCGGCTGGGGATAAACAGACTGCCTTGAATAACTTGCCCCAGTACAATCAACCTGCCCCAATCTAACTCTCGGGAGCACTTGCTCTGAACAGCTTGCTACGAGACGACCTCGAGATTACTTGCCCCGGTATCTGTACGACAACAGAATTCAATCTCCATTAACCCCCTATCAACCCAGCTGGTTTCAACACTCTCTGCGGTGACTTGCCCCTGAATGAGCGTTCTAGCGACTTAACCTGATCTGATTATCCACCTGAAGTATCTGCTTTCAAATCTCCACGTTCTGCATAACTGCCCCTGATTGGCTCTCGAGATGATTCACTTCTGATCAACTGCTTCTCAAGTAAACTGCCCCATAATCAACTGAAGCTTCGGGACTTGCCCTCAGACTAACTGATTCCGAACTCACTGGAAGTCAATGCCCCGGCTTCGCAGGCCTTCACAACATACACCATCCTGGTTCAGACTGCTGAATTATCCAGTCCTGCTTGATTATTCCCTGTTGGAATTTCTTTCATGCCAACTACTAACCTGCAATTAAAATTGTCTATCTACGGATGGTAATCTTAATGCAGTGGTTATGCAGATTTTGAAAATTTTGAGTTGTCACTCATTTACATGCTATGATTGTGAGTGACGAATGAACCAAAGTTCAAACGTAGTGCTTACGTGGTCGGTGAAAAACACAACAAGGATGTGACTAGCAAGTCAAGAAGGAGTCAGGTTACTCAACCTTATCGTAATGCGTTTTCAGAATAAACCCTACCTCAATTAGGTCTTTTAAGGGTTGTATCGTGGTCGGGTTCGCGGTTCGTGAAACAAAGGATATTTGGCTCAAATTTTGATTTGTACCCACCCCTTCTACGTGATGATATCCGATCCTAAGGTTCAGTTAACCTGGCACAAGCGCTCGCCTCTTCGAGAGGTATGTTGAATGATAAGAACCACAATTAAGGAATCCACAAGGTTTTTCCGGAGTGATAGTTACTCCTTTTCGTTTTCGGCGTCTGTGTACACGACTTTGTGACTCGCTGGGGAAAAAAAAATTTCTATCCCTTCTTTTTCATTCTTTTGATTCCCTAATTTTTGCCTGGACTGACTCATTTTGAGTTCCTTTCAATTTTTCCTTTTTCTTTTGAAGTCCAGCGGGATGCCCTGATTTTTGCCTAAGTATTAGCTTTCCCAGCTTTTTCTTTCTTTTTACTTAGCGGGCTTTCTTTCTTCTTTCTTTTGGAACAAAGTCGTGTGACACTGGTTGTCTTGATTGCTCCGAAAGGATTGTAACCGTCTCACCCCTGATTGGTGAGGTTTAACCACTGTGGTATAAACTGATTGGTCCTCGAAAGACAACACTCCTCTGTAAGACTTGAATGCTCGGTCAAGCTAACTGACAACTACCCTGCCCCGGGTTAAGATGTGAGGGTTTGAAAGTCCGAAAAAACTTCTACTTCCTGGCTCGAAGTGGTTAACAAGGGACTAACTCCTTATATCTCCAGTGTTTGGGGGATTTGAAACAATGCCTTGTACGTCATCGGTAAGGTCTTATCTGAAAACATATTGTCATCGGTTATGAGTTTAGTTTCGTCATCCTCCCTCCAATCTTTGCTAGTCACAATGACAAAATGGAGTGAATAAAATGCGAGTGTCAGTGCAATGCAGTAAATGAGCGACAGCGACATGATTAATTCAGAAAAATGCATAGTCACTTTATTAATATCACCATTCGAAACAAACAATGTCTAAAAACAAGTAGTAACTAACAGAAAAGAAACTACAAATGCAAATGATATAAAGTCTGAGGACTGCCAATGCTGAGGCGCCCGCCTGTCTGGACCACTGGCTTTGCTGGGGAATACTTTCTGAGTCTACGAGCTTAGACAGCTGAGCGGTTGGTATGAACAAACAGAAATCCTTCTCGAAAGGAAATGTGATCCTGGTCAATCAACTGTTGTACTTTCGCCTGAAATGCTTTACAATCTTCCGTCGAATGCCCTGGAGAGCCACCATGATAACCACACTGAACATGGGGATTGTACCCAGGAGGGTAAGGTTTTGGAACTGGCTTAAGAGCTTTAGGTTCCACCAAAGAACTCTGGATCAAAGATGGTAGCAGCTGGCTATACGGCATAGGCACTGGGTGAGAAGGAGCTTTCCTTTGTTCCAAGTTGTTGTGAGGTCGATTCTGATTCTGACGCTGATTCTGATAACCTCGGCCACGAGTTCGTTGCTTTGCAATGGAAGCGACATAAGATTCCTGATAGGGTGCCCCAGGCATGGCTGTCTGTTCAGTATAACAAGCCACAGGAGGTACTGATCTCTGATAAGATGAAGAACCAACAAAATTCACTGATTCACTTCGAGGATATTCAACCTTTGGCATGACTGCATTGATCACAACTCCTTCTTCATTCTGATAGTCACAAGGATATTCAGTTTCACCAGCTTGATCGTTTGAAGTAATCTAAATTTTCCCAATTCTTATGGCATACTCAAGGCGTTCTCCTAGTGCTACCACGTCAGAGAAACTTGACGGAAGTCCAAGCAATCTTTCGAAGTACGGATCTTATAGGGAATCTACAAACATGCTCGTCAACTCTCGGTCCAAAAGCGGTGGATGCACTCTAGCAGCAAATTCTCTTCATCTCTGAGCATACTTCCTGATAGGTTCATTGTTCTCTTGAGACAATTCTTGCAACTGCATGCGATGAGGAGCTATGTCTAGGTTATAATCGTACTGCTTCAGAAAAGCTCTAGCTAAATCCATCCATGACTGAGTCTGATTTCTCTCTAACTGCATATACCACCTCAAAGATGCCCCGGTCATACTATCTTGAAAATAATGGATCATCAATTTGTCATCTCGCACAAACGAAGTCATTCTTCGACAGAACATCATCAAATGTTGCTTCGGAAAGCTATCTCCTGTGTACTTCTCAAATTTCGGCACTTTGAACTTATAAGGCAACACCAGATCAGGAACCAGACACATGTCTACAGCATCCAGGTTAACAGCATCTTTCACTTTCAAAGCTTCAACTTTCTCTTCCAACACTCGGAGTTTCCTATCCGTCTCAAGAGCTCTTGGATCTACCATCCTGGCTATTGGAATATCTCTTCAGTGATTCATCACAGGGAAAACAACACCTTGATTGTTAACGGGAGGAGGATGTTCATTTCGGGCAACAAACTGCTCATGTCGATCTCGGTTCTCAACAGAAGGCTGTACAACTTGGTCTGTAGTAACGTTGTTCGCTTGCGGGAAGTCTTCCATAGGATCATACAGAGGGTTGGACGTCATAGTGAACCCCTCAAGGTGTTAGGAGACTGGAAATTGCCTTCAGACATAGCTACCAATAATCTTCAGCTGACTTTAATGCTCGATTCTGCTCAAATCTACTCAACCCCTAGGTAGTCTTCTGACAATCAATAGCTGCTCAATCCAAACTCTGGGTAATCACCTTCAGGAAACAAAGGCTGGATCAGAACTCTGGCTAACTGGAGGATGATATGCAATATGATGCAACACTGTTATGCACATGATATGCAAGATGCAGCAAACAACGGGACCACAGCCCCCACACAATCTCTGAATACTGCTGCACTGCTGACGGAGTACGTTCGCTCTGAAGAGAAGACCAAAATAACGGGTAGGTTGGAAGTCAAGGTTTCCTGCAAAAAAAAACCCCACTCACAGGTGTGGACCTATATCTGACAAGGTACGGCATCCTATGCGGTCGTCAGCGTCACAGACTTTCAAAACTGACGATACGATTCCCAGAAGGAGTGGCATCATCAAGTCTTGAAGAGGCCTCACTTAGCTGACTTCCAAATGATCGGTTCCTAGAGTCGACAATCCAACTAACCAGCAACCCGAGCCATCCAACGGGTGGGACAAGAGGCCAACCAGAAGAACCTCGTCTGAGTGTAGATTTCGCGGGACACTAATACAAGCAAAGCCGGTAGGCGCCCACTAATCTCTACTCTAAGTCTAAGGTGCACTCAAGCCCAGGTCCGACTTATCTCTCAATCATAGAACACCCGTCACACCCCAACAGCAACAGATAATATCAATAAATAAACACCAATAGACAAGCAAACAAGCGCTAGGATTGACTCTCTCTTAGGGGATGTTGGATCCCACACGCATAGGGACTATCGCAGTCCCCAGCAGCCAGGGGACGTTGGATCCCCAGCAGACTCGTATAGGGAACTATCGCAAATCTCCAGCAGAGTCGCCAGCTGTCGCTACTGCGAAAATCGGCGCCGGCTGACAGAAGAGTCGCCACCGTGCGTTATTTATCCCAACGGAGGGAAAGGAAACGCTCGAAGTAAACCTCGCAAAAAAACGGGGAAAGGTATGGTCATCGCAACCAAAACCTGGGTTCGGGAGTCGGTTACGCAAGGGGAAGGTATTAGCACCCCTCACGTCCGTCGTACTCGACGGGATCCACGCTTGCTTGGGTTGTCTAAAGGATGCAAAACAATCTATCTACGGCTGCTAAATCTAAACGGAAGGGAATTGACTCGATAGAGCGTCGCACTCTATGCCTACGTATTCTCAAGAGAGAAAGTCAGAGTCAACGTAGTTCGGGACTACGGGGAAATTGGATCGCCAAGACCTCGCGTCTTGTGCCTACGTACTTCCACACTGCATGGAAGATCAGAGCTTGCGTAGTTCAGGCTAACTACGGCTAGGCTGGGTATTCTCACACAACAGTGAGAAATTAAACTAGTTTTAAAGGTATGGGAACCTACGGGAAAAACTACGGTCTGGTCTCAAATACACTCAGGCAAGAGAAAAGGGTAACAATCAGTCGTCAGCGGGAAAGTCTCGATCGCACAGCAGCGAGAGAACAAAAAGGTTAGTTGTTAGTGTGCTCGCTAGGATATCGCATCCTATGCCTACATATTCTCGTCTGATACGAGAAATCAGAGCAGCTGTAGTTCGGCTACTTCGGGACCACAACTCAAATCTCGTTTTATTAACATTCTGAAAAATGGTTACAATGATTGAATACTGAAAATAAACCCCTAAGAAATACTATCCTATCCTATCCTGGAAAAAATCAAATGGAAAATAGTCCCCTAACAAGTGGACTTCTAAACTATCCCTAAAATAAACTCCATGAAGAAAATATACTCTAAAAAAATATTAAATCTACAAACTAATATTTTTTCTCTTTTTCATACTTCTATTTTCTTCTTTTTTCATTTCTTTCTTTTTCTATTTTCTCTTCATAATCTTTTTCTATTTGTTTCAATATTCTTTCCTTCAATATTTTTCATATTCTTTTTTCTATTTTTTTCAATATTCTTTTCTTCAATATTTTTCATATTCTTTTTTCTATTTTTTTCAATATTCTTTTCTTGAATATTTTCTTCTTTTCAAATTCTTTTTCTTTCTCTATTTAAAATCTCTAAACAAAAGAAATAAAAAAATGAAAAAATACAAAAGGGGGGGGGGGGGGGGGGTACAACCTGTTACAGGGGGTATGCTAGCTGCAGAAAAATAAAAACACAAAATAAGGGCCCAGCCCATTAACTAGCCTCAGCCAGAAAAAAAGGGGAGGGGTATGATGCTGAAACGGAGGTGCATTCAGAAGCTCGTTGGGCCCAACCCAACAACCAGCAACCCAACAGGACCAGGGGGGTGCGAAGTGGAAAATGAAGGGTGCACGGTCAGACACTCGTTGGGCTTAGGCCCGATACCAATCCAGTCCACGAAACCCTCCCTCTCCTAGCACCATTCAGAAACCCTAAGTCTTCTCCTCTCTCACTCCGCCGCCGTCTGTTCTCTTCCACTTCCATTGTCTGAAACCTTCTTCCCTCACCATCTCCTCCCAGTCCCCTCAATCTCTATGCCTCTCCTCGTATCCATCTCAAACCACTCACCTCGAAACTTCCTTCATCTCGCTCATCTTCCAAACGAAGAAGATTGTTGGAGTTTGATGTTGGAGATGCGTTGCTTGATGGAAAACTAGTGAATAGGATCTTGAATGAATCTTGCAAGCGATTGTTCGTAGACGAAGATGAATCTTGGCGTTGGATCGAGGATCTTGAAAGGATCTCTATCGATCTTGCGGAAGTGGTTGAAGATCTAAGGATCTGTGCATTTCTGGCGAATCTCAGGAAGGTCTTGATGAAGAAGCATGCGTTGGAGGTTGTTGATGATGTTTTGAGATTTTCTGGACGCTTCTTGAAGAATACGAGGCTCTTGAAGGTAATATGGAGAAATCTGGAAATAATATGAATGTTCTTGAAGGAGTGATGAACACATGAAGACTGATGAAGCTTTGTACGATTTTCTGGGGAATGCAGCGATGAACACTAATGGATCTTGACGAAGATCCTGGGAGATTCTTTAAAGGTTCAGACGAAATCATGAGTTCTTTCTGTTGATGATTCTTCATGGATCTTGATGAACGTTGATGGCCGGTTGAAGATTTGGAAGCAAGATTGAACGGATGAAGTTTCTTAAAGAATTCTGGGAAAACGGTTGAAGGTAGATGAAAGGATGTATGAAGGTTGCTTGAAGAATTTGGGGAAAACGTTATGGTGGATGAAGATTCGGAAGATCTTCATGAAGAAGATGAAGATCTGGGGAAAATCGTTGAAGATGATGAGTATGTGAAGAAATCTGGAAAAGACGATGATGAACATGATGAATCTGGAAGCATATCTGGAAAACGTATGATGAAGAAGATGAAGATTCGATGGAGTGAATGCAGTTTCCGGCGAGCATTTTGGTGGATTTGATTTCTCCGGCGGTAGTTGCGGCGGAGAGATTCGGTTACGGTGGTGGCCGGAGGAGGTTACGGCTGTCGGAGCTTGGTGGTTGCGGTGGTTGCATGGTCGGCGGTCATGCAACCGGTGAGGCTCAGGGAAGGACAGGTGGAGGAGCTGGGTGGCAGAGAAGGACTTGCATGATGGCCACGTGGAACTGGGAGAGGTAGTGGAGAACGCGTGGCGAAGTCTTAGGTGAAGTGAGTTATGAGGTGGCTCCCCCCCTGCAACACGCGTGGCATCAGCATATATAGACATGTGGCAGCTGGACAAAAACTGAACTGGGCCTCCACAAATGGGCCCAACGAAAAATTGAATAAAGGACTTGGAAAATGGACTGATGATGGTTAATGGAAATAGATTAACTGCTAATGAATGATTAATATGGATTAAAAGACTAAACCCTAATTAAATGCTAATGATTAAAACCTGAATGGAAATTAACGTGAATTAAAGGGGCTAATGAAATGGATTAGCTGAATGAATTAAAACTAATGACTAATTAACTGAATTAAAATGGTAAGACTAATTAATTATTAAACCTATATCTAATTAAAACTTAAAACAATCTAACAATTAAATCTACCAATTAATATTCAGAAGAATCTATTGATATCTAACTATATTCTAACACTTATTAGAAGCCATCTATAAAAAAACCATATTAAAAATAAGATCTATATAAAATCTCTATCTAAAACCTATATTAATTCTCATTTAAAATCTAAAACAACTATATTAAGAATCCATAAAAGCAAAACCTAGTTAAAATCTATTTAACTATTTAATATCTATATAAAAATCTATTAATATTCTATATTATTCTAAAATGATTAAAAATCTATTAAAACCCTAATAATGGCCAATAAAATCCAGAAAAATCACAATAATTCCCGAAGGAACAAAAATAGCACAAACCCACAAATAATACTGCGAGAGCGCACAAAAATAGCCGGTACAAATCAATGGACACCGAAATATCCCTAAAAACAACAGTGCGAACTGAAAACACCGGGAATAACACGACTTCCCAAAAATACGATTCTACCTATTTAAACCGATTAAAAAACACCTGAAACGCGAGATGAGGGCTGTGATCCCGATAAAATCAATACAACTGAAAAATGCACTGTATGCGATATGCGGATGCGGATGCAAGAATGCGTCGAAACATGAAGCCAGATACGGGACCCGGTTGGTCAAATTTTAGGGTGCAACACAGGCGTCAACATGATGACGAGTTTATGAGAGTGAGAGAGAGAGAGATAGAGAGAGAGAGAGAGAGAGAGAGAGAGAGAGAGAGAGAGAGAGAGAGAGAGAGAGAGAGAGAGAGAGGTGGCGAGTAGACGTGATGATCGTCATGCTTGGAGGGCTGACCATCAGCCCTTGTTTGATCAATTTTGGGTCGTTCGACTTAATTTTTCGCGTGGATTCAGTTCTCGATGTTTATTCAATGTTGTTCTTACACAGTTAATGATTAATGATAAGTATTGTCAAGAAATTATTTTATTTAGTTATTATGTTGAATTATGTTGAGATGTTTGGCTCAGAGAGGGACCATTATTATGGCCTTGCATTGGCGATGTTCATGTTGAGTTTTAGATTTAGAGAGGAACCAATGACAAGTATTGGAGTTGGAGGCTTGAGACGTGATTGCATTTTTTTTTTGTTTTATTCATGCATCATGTATATCAAAGATAGGTAGGACTTTGGTCGTGTGACGAGTTAAGACTTCAGTCCAATAACGAGTCTCAAGTTCAGAGAGAAACCAGTGATGAGTTTCATGGTTTAGAAAGGAACCAGGTTCAGAGAGGATCCATTGACAAGTGGATGAATTAGTAACATACTCTGATATCCAAAACCTTGGTACCACATGCAATGGATTAGAGGAAATGAATACACTGCATACATAACTACATTTGTGATCAATTATTGTTGTAGATGTTTTATGTTATTTCTGATTGATATTAATTGAACTATCCTTTCTCTTTTATGCACCACTAACATATATGAATGTATTCTCATCCCTTGTTTTTTTAAGTGTATTGTTCGTTATGTCCGTGGTGTATATACTCAGGTATAGGAACCTTAGATATTGTTGTGCTTTGGAGGATGGCGTATTTGCCTTCTTTGTCATCTATTGCTTTTGAGTTTATTTTTGTTTCCATGTGTCGCTCTGATAGTGTAAAATTGGGATATATTACCTTTTTATTTTGTGTTCTGAGAGTTATTGAACTATTTCTTTTATGACTTGAAATGAAGTTAATTTTTATTTTACGAGACAATTAAAGTTGAGTTGTTATTATTTATTTCCACTGCTATAATGTGATAATTGAGGAAGATGTTTATGCTGAGAAATTGTGATACCCTATTTTAGAGTAAATTATCCACATGTTTTTATAAAATAAGTGTTTGAGGTCTAGGGTGTTACATTCTCCATGGCATTCATATCCCATCATTGATGATAAACGTTCAATATCTTGAAAGTTTTGATCATCCAATCGACTGGAGCCCCAAAACAATCGATTAGCACACCTCTGCTGGAATTTTTTTTATCTTATTTTTAGTAAAAATAATTTCCATTGGGTGGTTGCTAGAAATACACTATCAAATCGTCAGGAGGCACAATATAAATAGGTTGTCGCTTTCACTCTTTTTGCATATCAAAATTTCATCTCTTCTAGCATATTTCTTGTGTGAGTTTTTTTCTCTTGCCGTTAGTACCATCATGGCCTCATCAAGCCAAAACTTTGAAGTTGCCCAAAAGAGAGATGTCTCCACCACTGGTTTGATAAATAAAAAGCAAGAAGATAAAATGATGATTCTTAGGAAGAAAGTAATCAAACCATGGTTCTTAGACCCATGTTTCATGAGAACTCACAATATTTACTCACAAATATGTCAAGCCTCTCTAAAGGATTTATTCACAAAGGTTCCTGATAGAACCTTTCTAAACCTTGTAAGAAAATTGTACTTAAACTTGCAGATAATAGGAACATGCCTAAGATCATCAGTTAGAGGAGTGAAAATAGATATCCACAAGGATAAATTTGACAAAATCTTTAAGCTACCTTTTGAGAAAACATCCTACACCTCTGAGGAACCCTTAGGCTTTAAGAACTTCAAATGATCCACAACCTTAAACTACATTGTTATCAATCCCATGGATAAGATAAAGTTCCCTTTCAAATCAATCCACTTAAAACCAAAGGTTCGCATTATCAACTACATTCAAACTAGAATCCTCTTTCTAAGAAATGTCAACCATAATTATGTCATTAGAGAAGACTTTGTGCCCCTATGGCTTTTAACCGAAGAAGTTACAACAAATTGGGTAGAAGAAATCTTTCACCACATATTTAAAATTTTCTTAATGCATCCTTTACCCGCATTTTTATTTCGAAAAAGGGGGAGAAGTATACTCTTAGGGAGAGTATAGTATATTCTCTACCTAATTGAGGAGGAGTGTTATTACTCCAAATATATCTGTTATTTATTTTACCACCTCCCTGAGAAATATGTTGTCATCATCAAAAAGAGGGAGAATATGGAACCATGTTTTGTAGGTTAGGGATCAAAGAAGTCTTGAAGATGAATACGCTTTTGACGAAGAAAACTAAATATGCTTTGGATGATGAAGATTAAATTCAAGCATAAAGTGGTTAAAGATACAAGCAAACTAGATAGGGTTTAATGGTCATCGCAAATACCATCTGCTGATGGCACCTAAATGGAATATAACTCAAGCATCATCACCAAGTAAAGCTCAAGAAATTGTATATTTGAATGAAGTGTCTTAAAAGTCTTGAAGTTTGGGAAAGCTCGCCCTGTTGCGCCTGAGTAAACAGTATTGTAAAAACATAGGGATTTATTGTAATGTTATACGTCTAATCACACACTCACTAAAATCAGTTTTAAAACATATTTTTTTCAAATAAATATTTATAAAAATGTTTTGAAGTCATGCTAGTTGAATTGGGAAATATCAGAAAAGTTTTGGATACTTTTTTGTATTGGCCAATCATCTAGCACTTATACCAATCAATTGGGTTAGTGCGAAAGTGCATCCTAATCGATAATAATAGTGCCTTAATGAATGGAAATGACTATTATATTTTCTTTCCTTATAAAATCCTTTAAATTATTATTTTTATGCCTACCAATGGATTGATGCATGATGCCAATTGATTGGATCATTAAATTTGACCCCAACAAATTTTCTTTTTCGTGGTTCCCTCTAACTTATAAATAAAGAATTTTTCTCTTATATTTTCACATTCAGAATCGCGAGCTCTCATATCTCACTACTCACTCTCTCTTTAAAAATATTTTTACACCTTCTCTCACTTATAAATTTAGTCGTAGTGCTTTCGAGAATGGTCTTTTACGAGTGAGGCATTTGTGAAATTCTAAAAGGGTAGAATTTTAAATTTAACAAGGAACATTTTTAACTTGGTTGAATAATTTTTCCATATAGGTATTGTTTATTTTGGTTTAAATCTAAACCCATTAAAAGTTTTGGTTTGAGGATTTAGTTACTAAGTAGCAGTTTTGGTTAGAAAGTTTTGTTTGTATTAAAAGCTTTCATAGGTTTAAGATCAGCCCAATATAAAATCTCACATTGGTTCATGGTTATCCTAGTACGAATTGTGGTTCGGTTCATAATCTTAGCCCGATTAACAACTTTCTAAAGTTGGTGATAAGCCTAGTATAAAATCTTCTAGGTTTGTGGCTAGCCTGTCAAAACCCCGGTTTGGTTCGAGTTTAACACGTACTAATAACACATCTAGGTTCGAGATCATCCCATGTAAAATCTCAGTTTAAATCTTGAAGACTAACCAGATTAAGTTGTTGATTGGAAAGAAGACTAACTGCTTTAATCCACTGTTTGGAAGGAAGGCTCATTGTTTCTCTCTATGATTTATTTTTTAGTTTAAAGTTAGCCAGAAACTTCATCTTCATTGTATAAGAGGGTTCAATAGTTCAACCTACTAAAAGCTTTTAATTTTTTTGGATACTTTCAAGATTAAATCTTGGGGACATGACTTAGTCTTTTTGACTAAACCCGTATAATTCTTGGTGTCTTCTCTCTACCTCTTAACTCTTCAAATTTCTGCACCTTTAATTTCCGCTGCTTGTTTCTAAAATATTTTAAAATAAATTTAAACAATGAAAATTATCCAAAAAGCTTTTCAAACTCAAGATTTTCTAAAACCTACAATTTATTCCCCCTTCTTGTGTGTGGAGGCATATGTCCAATAATTATTTGCATAGATCATGCAACGTTGATATATCTTTTCAACATAGGATATTTTGAGCATAGATTTCTCAGATGGATACTCTTGTTGCAAGAGTTCAACTTAGAAATCAAAGACAAATAAGGCGTAGAAAATGCAGTTGCTGATCACATATCCAGTTTGGAAAATAAGGAAGTGACAAAGAAAGAAAAGAAAATTTCTGAAGAATTTCCGAATAAGCACTTAGTGTCAATCAAAGAAAGACATTGGTTTTGTGATATGGCCAACTATAAAGTCGCAAAGAATGTCTTAGAGGTTTACACTTGGAAACAAAAGAAACAATTTCAAAAAGAGGCTAATCACTATATATGGGATGAAACTTATTTGTTTAACATTAGTGTTGATGGTTTGATTCGTATGTGTGTTGTAGGTGAAGAGACAAGAAGCATTATGTGACATTGTCATAGCTCAACCTATGGAGGCCACCACAATGGGGAAAAAATTGTAACCAGAGCACTTCAAAGTGGCTTTTGGTGGCCAAATCTATTTAATGATTGTAATATGTATGTTCAAGAATGTCTTGAATGTCATAAAACAAGTAACATCTCAAAATAGATGAAATTCCCCTTGTAATATGTATGTTCAAGAATGTCTTGAATGTCATAAAACAAGTAACATCTCAAAAGAGATGAAATTCCCCTTAATAGTATGTTAGTAGTGAAGCCATTCAATTGTTGGTGAATTGATTTCATGGGTCCTTTTTCACCCTCTAACTCTCATGTTTACTTTCTTGTATGTGTGTATTATATCACCAAATGAGTAAAGTGATTGTTTGTACTACTAATGATGCCTACATTGTTTCTAACTTTTAAAAAAAGAATATTTTTGCTAAGTTCAGAGTCCTCAGAGTTTTGATCAATGATGAGGGGACATATTTCTGAAACAAGTATTTGTAAGGTGTGCTTGCAAAATATAATGTAAACTACAAGATATCAACACCTTACCATCCTAAAACTTGTGGACAAATAAAAGTATCCAACAAGCAGTTGAAACAAATTCTGGAAAAAACAATTGCTACTTTGAGAAATGATTGGTCTAAGAATCTAAGTGGCTCTTTGGGTTATAAGACAACCTTTAAGACGCATTTAGGAATATCTTCATATCAATTAGTCTAGGTAAAAACTTGTCACTTACGGGTCGAGCTAGAACATAAAGTTTATTGGGTAATTAAATTAAGCAGCAAAAAGGAACAGGTTGTTGAAAAAGGATGAATTGGAAGAAATGAGACTTCAAGTCTATAAAAATGTTGTAATTTACAAAGAGAGTATTAAAAGGTATTATATGTCAAACTTAGTCTCGACAAAATCTAACTCGTCATAGCCTATTCTCACGTTAGTAATGACACTCGAATTGTATTGCAAAGACTCTTAATTCAACTAATGTAAATTTAGAATCAACAAAATTAAAAGAGGGATTTTCGAGTTTGATTCGGAATGATTCCTAGATAACAATTAAAAATATGTATCAGTAAAAATGATTGATCCTCTAAATCGATCATTCTTATAATCAATGTTCTATCTCTAATTTCAATTATATTACTATTTAACCATAAAATTGATTAAGCAAACGTCAATCAATCTTACGTAAATTCTAAGTTCCTATTAGTATATAAAACATCACAATTGATAATAACTAATAGTTGAACAATCAAACGTCACAAAACTACAACCTATCAATTATGTCCTTGTCAAAAACTATATCATATCAATTTTATTAGCATTCGAATTGAATATTTAAATAAAAATATAATTAGATAGAAAAAGAATAGAGTCGATAAAATTAAAGAAATAACATAAAATTCTCAATGTCATAACAAATTGACAAAATAACTAATTGATTTTAAGTGGAGTTGACCGTGAGAGAAAGTAAAGCTTTATGTTATGTTTTTCTATAATTTAAAACATAATTTTACTAGCAAAGCTTGAAGTCTTTTATGAAAAATGAAGTATTTGATTAATTAGCATTCTGAATTAGTCTTTAATATCAACATAATACTTGTAATTCAAATTATGATGCAATTTATTCTAAAAACAAGTAAAAGAAATAAAACAAAGCATAATTATAACTTAAGTTTAAAAACCTATTAAAAATAGTAAAATTAAACTCAAGAAAATTTCAAAATGTTGAAATACAAAGTAAAAAAAAAATGTGTTGAAATGTACTAATCAATTCTAGAAGAGTAAAAAAGTGTAGAATTGATTTTGACGTGTTTTAATATTTAATCGAATTTCATATATTTATAGTTGATTATATCTCTATAATTAAATTTATTTAAAGTTTAGATATGAAGTTGAGTCTTAAACATAATTTTTATATTTAAATTTATTATTCAAATCACCTTTTCATTAATGTATCAAAATGTAAATCATTTTAAACTTCAACTTATTTTTAATCACAATCAATTATATAAACTTAATTCACTCAAAAATCAATGTTCAACTCACTTTTATATCATTATATTCAAACACAAATTATTATTTTTTATTTATTTTTAATTAGAGTTAGTTTCATAATATCAATTTATTTAAAATCAATTTTCTCTATAGAATTAAGTATATGTTTGGTTTGACTTTTGAAAATGTAAAATCAATTTTAAAAGTGTAGCATTGATTTTAGAATGACTTTAAGTATTTAGTTCTTTTAATGTATAATTGATTATGTCTCTAGAAATACAATTTGTAACTTCTAAGTTTACGTGAATTTTATATTGAAATTTTCTATTCAACTCATTTTTACATAAATATATTCAAACATAAATCACTTTACATTTAACTCAATTTTAATTAGAATCAGTTTTATATAATTAATTCATTCAAAAGGGTTGTGTTTGTTATTTTTTATATTTTAAATGGAGACTTGTTGGCGATGGTGATTTCGCTTTTCCCCAATCAATAACCTAACTTCTCATTCTCCATCAACCCTTTCACAATTTTTCCCAATCGTGATCTGTGTTGCCATATGCTTCCCCTTATTTTCATCTATTATTTCATTCTCTTTGATTTGGTCCTTTCACCATAGAAGCCGTGTTCTTTTTTCCAGAAACAAACTATGAAAACCAAAGAGCTACGCCCCCACCTTCAGCTTCGACCACAAATCATCAAAACTCAGTTTCTAAAGCGAAATCTTTCGCACAAGCTCTTAGCGATACCTCAAATGTCAATCACATCCCCACCTCTCAGTCGCTGCATCCACTACTAAGGAAAACCCATTTAACAACAGTTGAGAAAGACATCTAATAACGCGGGCTCAGACGTTGTTATTTAGAGTGTGGTTATATATATGATACTTACAATCACGACCCAATAACCGTTGTGATATATTAGAAAGCGTGCGCCCTATCACAAAGGGTTTTCCAAAAGACCGTTGTGATAAAAATAATGGTCCTAGGTTCGATTCCTAGCTGTGTTGTTTTGATATTTATTTTTTTCTAGACAACGTACGAGATATTATAATGGTTATGATATATAACCGTTGTTACATTTTCTACATAATTAACAAATATTATCCTGTTTTTATAATTAATCCCATTTTTTAACCTGTATAATTGTTCACTATGTCACAGTAGAAAATACAACTCACATTTGTGATAAAGTTATACTACTTGAAAACTTCATTTTAGATGCGAATTTAGCCTCGGCCACCGACACCGAGGCTAACTAGCCTTGACAAAACCGAGGCTATTCAAACTCAAAAAAAATCATTTTTAAGTTTTTCTTTTACAATTATTTTTTATTTAATTCATTAGACATAGCTAGGCCGAGGCTATATATTTTTTAATTTTTTAATTATTTTTTTTAAATATTAGACACGGTCAATCCGAGGCTAACTATTTTAAGCTGCGAACTTAGCCTCGGCCACCGACACCGAGGCTAACTAGCCTTGACGATACCGAGGCTACTTAAACGCAAAAAACTCCATTTTAAAGTTTTTCTATTTTTTTTTAAATATTAGACACGGATGAGTCGAGGCTAATGTTTTTAATATTTTTCGAATATATTTATTTTATCTGATAGACACAGATCAACCAAGGCTAACGTTTTTTATTTTTTTTTATTTTATCTGATAGACACGGATGAGCCGAGGCTAAATATTTCCCACCTTGTTTTTCATGTTTCCCTCTTAATTCCTTTCAGAGAACCCTAAAATTAAACCAAATACATTTTCAGAAGAAAAAAACCCCTAAAATCAATGTAGTGAGTTTCATCTCTTCATTTTCATCTTCAAGATCATCGATTCTTCTGAGTGGGTTTATTGGTCTCTGATTCTTCTTCTGCTTTTTTTCAACCTCAAACTATCTCTGATTCTTCTTCTGATTTTTTTCAATGTAGTGAGTTTCAGTCTTGGCCTTTACCTGTTGAAGGAAGTTTAGAAAATAGAGCTGCAAGTGCTTCCAAGAGTCATAGTCAAGCAGAGAAAAGACACAGAGATAGAATCAACTTGTTTGTGTTATTTGCCATTTTAAGGTTAGATTTTGTTATTTGGCATTCTAATTCCAACCCTAACTGAGATTTAGGTTTAATGATTATGATGTTTTGCATTCAACTCATCCCCTGCTTTTGCCTGTGTTGCTATTAGGTTTAATGATTCACACTCTAATTTTTATTTAAGATTTTATATGCACTGTTCTGTTAAATGTGGTTGAACGTTAGGGATTCCATTGTTGCTCACTTGGTTTATGTGGTTGAACTCGGTTCAGTTAGTATGGTAAATGACATTCTATTGTGAAGGCGAAAATGTTAGTGTGTAAAAAACTCTTGTTAGGTGCTAGCTAATTCAAAATATCGAATTGAATTGTATAAATGTCTTGAATTCCATTATTGACCCTATGTTGAATTTTGCATTGTTTTGTTGATGAATGATTTATTACAAATAGAATGTATTGTGAATGGTTTAGTTAGTTAGAAACTGTCTAAATGCAATGATATTAGTATGTAAATGTCAATGCCAAAAAGTGAATATGCCTGAATTGGATAGTTAGAAACTATGTCTTAGAACACTTATGATATACTTCTCTCATCACTATTTAAGATTTTATATGCACTGGTTGCAAGAATTGTTCTATTGACAAGCACAAACCAGTTTTTTTTTGTTGAACGTGTATGCTGCTGTGGTAGAGTTAGGACTAATAGGATAGCAATATACCCTACAAAGTCAGGCTGAATGTTGCAGAAAAGGCTTGATTCAGTTTTGCTTGTGATTCTTGCCACCGGCCAGAATGCGCTGGATTTGAAGTCCTCGCCTGAATGCTTGGTTGAACAGAAGCCTAGTTTGGAATTCTGAAACAAATGGGAACCATGCCAGTATGGCCACTGGTGTAAATATAACCACTGCCATTAGGTATTCCTTCAAATTTAATTGGAATGTTTGTTTATAAAACGTCAGTAAATATTTAATATAATAATTTCAATAGACAAATTTAAAACCACATCAAAACAATTATAAAATAATCATTAACAGTTTTAGTAGAAAAAATCTTTTATCTTTTATCTGACAGGATGTTAAGATCTTTTTAGTAGAAAAAATCAAAATTTATTAACAGTTTTCAAAGCATGGCTTACACATTTGAGACCACACAATACATTTTTACAATGCTATATTGAAATCTTACTGCCAAAATATGTTGTTTGCTGTGAGGCATCTTGAATTTTTCGTATATCTTATCTCGTCAACCGCCAATAAGCGGGGAATTTAAGAACAATTGCAGCTTGATACAAGTCTTAGACATCCATGCATGCATTAGTTTTCAAATTCTCTCACCTTAATTTCCTTTCCCTGCTCAAGAGTTTCCTAAAGTTGCAAAAAGAATCTCAGTTATATGATAGAATAAATAAAGTTAACCTGAAGCTTAAGTTTTCAAGCATAGATTATTGGAATTATGAAACAAATGGGAACCATGCCAGTATGGCCAGTGTGCTGCATATGCTCTTGTTCCTCATCCCACCATGACTCCCAACTCTTGTTTGAAGGAACACCAATACCACCTCGATTACTAATCCATTTAGTCCAATCATCTCAGTCCTCAACTATCTTCTGCCACTCAAATCCTGATGGATTGAAAAGGAAAGGAGCAAACAACCAAGAGCAAACCAAAAACCACATTGACCATGACAGAAGAGCATATGCTGCTGAGTCAGGTGTTGCTGATCCATAAATCATATAACATATCAGCAATATTGTGAGCTCAATCCCTTTGACAAAGTGACTCCTAGGGTACATCCTGTAATTGTTTGCAAACTTTTCATGACGAACGACAAATCCACGCCCAGTTGCTGTCAAATATTTTCTACGTTACTTTTAAGATATTAATAGGTTTAATTTAATAAAAGTGTAATATTTTATAATGTCCCTGCATTATCAGCATGTGAAAATTGTCGAGAGTGATTGTATGATGATGCATGGTTTCTTCGACGATGCCTTGAACCAGGTGGAACTTATCCGTCTTGGCATAGAAATTTCAAGGGAGAAAATTCATGTTGAGTATTATTTTATAAATGGAAAGCTTGTTCCCATTAATGGCACTCTAAATCCTTAACCTTCTTATCTTTGTTTTAAATTGTATGATGAAACCATGTTGGTTTGCTTTATGGAAAATATTTGTATTTGTCTTTGTCCCTCATACTATCTTTGTAATCACAGTTTTGACTGTTATGAGATTTCCAACTTTTCATCCTTGTTCGCATGCTTCGATTGTTAGCTACGTTTGGTCGTGATAAGAGATTCAGAGTTAAACTTTGTGGTATATTTAAGTTGTTGGTGATTCTTATGTGTATTGAAGTTATGAAATCTGCATGTTTTGGTTTGGAGTGTGTCGTGAGCGTGTGGTTCACATTATTTTTATTCATGTTATAAGCTTATGACCACCTCTTTGTAAATAACTTCCAAGCTATATGAAGTCTTGGTATGCTGAAATTTGTGCAACCTGCTTGTAGCTTTGTGTGGAATTTGTTAGCATAAAGATAATTAGCGTACGGTCGAGATTCAGAAGTCTTAGCGTTATCCGTATAGTTATGTTACTGTTGTCTGTTATGATTGATCTGCACTTTGTATGCTGCCCTGCTTTTGGATTTCAAGTTCTGTTCCATCATGTTAATGAATGTTACGGCATCGACGCTTAACGGTGATAATTTCAAGTGTTGTTTGGTATTGCGTTCAACTTTTAGCTATTTTCTCTGAGACTTGTTTATCGCAATTGCGTTTTGGCGAAACGTTGCAGCTTTACATTGTTACGATTAATATCGGTGGTATCATGTATGTTGCTTTGAGAGTCAATTTTCTCCAAATATTGTTTGTGATACTTGCTGCAATATAGTGTCAAAATCACAAGGAAGTCATTTGTTCTCTTCCTGCTATTTCTCTTGAAATAAGTTTGTTGGTCAATAACTTTATTTAAATGTTTCAACCTCATTCTAATGGTATTGTTTGTGTTTCATTATAATTGATTTTTGGAGTTTGATATGATGCTACAAGTGATGTGAATGATCATGTTAGCAACCTGTAGCATGAATAATACCGCTACGTTACAATTAATTTTTCTTTCTTTAGAAGTTTTATTGTTTCAGTTTCAGTTTTTGATTTGGCACTGGTGTAAAACCGTATGGATAATGATACTAGAACCCATCTATAGAGTGTTATCCAAACATCAGATATGCCCATTATATCACATATTTTGAGATTAAACAAAGTCTGTGTTGTGTTAGGTTTTAGAGATGTTGTTTCGGTATGGAAATTCTGTTTCTTTCTGCAGTATCTTCATCGGTATATTAGCACCATGAGGCCTATACATGACCGATACGATGTGCTATTTACGGTTGCAATTGTGTGGCTATTTGCACAACTTTTAACTACTTCCACTACATATAACCACAAGTCAGCAAGCATACAGAATAGCTGCCACACTGATTGTGTTGGACTCGTTACTTCCGCTAAATGGTAAGAATAATTCCAGGCTGGTTTCGTCAATTAGTTCTGATCATTTACATAACATGGCTAAGAAAATTTCTGCAGGGTGTATCTTCCTTACCCTTTTCAATGGGGGCCTCCTACATTCAATGTTCTAGAAGCATTTCCTATGATGGCTGCTTCTATAGTTTCTCTTTTTGAGGTATCCACTAATTCCTTAGCACACAAGTAATAAGAATCTCGTGCCACTCGTCATTGCAATTTCTCCTGTTAATCACTGGTTTGAAATTTGTTTTACTTACAGTTTTCTGGTACATCCTATGCTGCTGCAAGAGTAGGAAGTTGGTTTACTAGCATTAACATAAGGTCACGAGGAGTCAGCTGCCAACCTAGCGTGTCCTGCGGTGGAATTTCAAGGCATTCAAACTAGGCTATTATGTCACAGCAACTGGGCCAAGTGAGCTAATCCAAATTCAATAACATTTCAAGTTAGCAGCTAGCAGTTAACAACATATCCCTAACACATCCTCATATTTCAAATTGTTGACCTTTTACTAACAGTAGCATAAATTCCATTTACCAACCTTTCAATTGCAAATCAATTCTCCATCTAACCTCATTCATATAAACAAAGACATCATCTCCATTCTAAATAATGTAGTCTGATTCAAATGATGGTATCTATCTACTATATAGTCTTCAGAATCTCCATTCTTAAGAAAAACCTGTAGCAAGTACACTCTGTAATTTTGGGAAGTTCTCAGTTTCCACTGCATGGAGAATTAATAGATGAATTTTAGTTTGAATTTGATGCTAGGATTTGGTTGTTAGTTCATCCATCTCAACGATCTTAGTTGTAGCAAGTACACTCTATAATTAATGGTCATTTCATTTGTTTAAAGGCTTCAATTTTATAGCAGAGTGACCTTCTGTTTTGTATATTAGCTATTAAATGTATTATGTTGTTCCCTGAATTCCTCACATCTTCTCTTTTCATAGCATTCACTCTGATTTTTTAAAACATCTTTTACAGGAGATACATTGCAATGGTAGAGATGTGTCGAGTTGTTTCTTGCACAGATCAGCTAATTGTTTTATTGCTCCCGCTCTCTGAGCATGTGCTAAATATCCTGGAATTGTTGCAGTCATGAACAAGGTACACAAATACATTTTGACATATATTTATATAATAATGACAGTATGGTGCATATCCTGACAAATGTTTGGTTTGCATCTTATAGCATCGTTGGCGTGTGGGGATCATGACTGAGATGGCTCCCATTGGTTATGTTGGTGTGAGCCCAAAATGCATTCTTGGTTTTAACAAGGTATTGAAATCTTCAAGATGAGGAAGCATGGTATCGTAAGTATCCAGTTTTATTTTCTTGTTATTTTCTCATATTTTCATTCTTATTTACAGAATCATGGAGAGGAAATATCGTTGCGACTTCGAACTGATGACCTCAAAGGTTTCAGGAAATACGAAAGCATCAAGAAAACTCTACTACATGAACTTGTAAGCTATATCATGCACCACAAGTATCATGTGTTTTTTTTCCTTGATCCTAAGCATTTTAAATAACAGAAATAATATAAGGTGCATTTGTCTATTTGTGACTTGAAATTTATTAAACTAACTCGTGTTTCATTTCAGGCTCACATGATATACTCTGAACATGATGCAAACCTTTATGCTCTGGATAAGCAGATGCATGAACTCTCTTGAGTGTTTGGCTATCAGTCTATTATTCATTTTGATTTATTGCCTTGCTGATTTAATTTTTTTTCTTTGCAGTTAAATCAAGAAGCTGCCAGTTTAGATTGGACCAGATCTGCAGGCCACATTTTGAGTGGAGTAAGGAGTTCTGAAATCTATGAAGATGATTTTATGGCTGAGGATAGTAACAATATTCCTCAGAAGCTTGGAGGTAATAGGTCAGACCAGATAATGAGTACTCGTGAATCTTCAGTTACTACTGCTTACTATAGGATGGCTAGTGTTATCTCTAACAAGTTGGGAGAGTCCGAAGTAAATCAAGAGCCGGACCGTGATCATTCCAATGCTAACATCAGAGAAAACCCTGATCATATGGAGTCGTCCTCCGAAGAAATTAAAAATACTGACACACCCATCATTATTGTCGAAGGACTTAATGAGCCCGACCTCGATGATCAAATTAAAAATGGAATGAAACATGAACCTGATCCTGATGATTCTTATCATGGTAAAGCTATTATTTTTTATGTTTGTCCAGAAACTACTGATAGCAGGACTGTATTTGACCAAAAGCCTATTGTTTTATTGGTGTAGTAGAACATTTGCATTCTCAGACAGGTACAGTGAATATGGATGTAACTTATCCTGATGCAAATGATTCAGAAACATCGTTAAAGTCTATTGCTCCAACCATTAGTAAGTATTCTCTAACAATAGGTTGTAATTGTTTTATGTGCTAAATTTCCTATATTAACTCCATGTAAGTTGTAATTGTCTCACAGAATTGAATCTTCACCCCAACTAAAACATCATCTACAAACAAATTCTCGATTCCCTGATATGCTCCATCATTCTGCAGGTGTTTGACAACCCTAAATCTCGTGGCTTGATATTTATTGAATTCGTCGTCAACGGTAACAAACCGTCCTTAGCCGTAAATATGTCTCGACATCACTGAGCTTCATACGTCTCTGGTGAGCACAGGTACTACTGAAGGTTCTGGTTAAGCTGTAAATTCAACTTATAATGTACTGTAATGGAGTAAGATTGAACCATGTTTGCTCGTTATTACCGAGATCTTTTGTTTCCGACACCAATGCACTTAATCTTTATATCCTGAGAGAACTTTATGACACTATTCTGAACCCATATATTAGCTGATCAAATATCATTGGCAACTGATTTAATGCCCTCATTCTCGTCATCGATGACAGCTTCAACTTCGGGACCTCGTAGGGCCTGGACTGAGGATGCTCATTCTTTCAATTTTACAATTTGACTTTAGCCTCGGTTAGGCTAAAGTTAAATATTTTGTTGACTTATGAAGTTTGACTTTAGCCTCGAATAAGCCGAGGCTAAATATTTTATTGACTTATAAAGTTTGAACTTAGCCTCGAATAAACCAAGGCAAAATGTTCCTTTAGCCTTGACCAGGCCCAAGGCTAAATATTATGTTGAATTATGGAGTTTGACTTTAGCCTCGGTCAGGCCTAGGCTAGTTTTTGTTTTTTGACACGGCTTAACCGAGGCTAATGTAGACACGGCTAAACCGAGGCTAATGTAGACACGGCTATACCGAGGCTACTGTAGACACGACTCTTTTTGGCCGAAGCTAAATGTTAGCTTAGATCGTTTTAGCCTATCCCCGACACCGACGCTACGCCGAGGCTAATTGGCTAGTAGCGGCGGTTTTTTGCCTTATAGTGTCGGAAAATGGCTGAGGCTAAATACAACATTTCTAGTAGTGTTATCATAATAATATTAATTGTATCATATTCATAATATCACATGATTGTATCATATTCAATTGTATCAGAACAAACATCCTACAATTTATCAGAACAAATAACCTACAGTTTACACATTACATAACATCACATAATTGTAACTTGGTGTTTTGGTTTTTTGTCTCCTGGTGTCTTGACTCTAAAGACCTATGATTTCAAATGATTATACATGTTAGTAAAAATACCTAGAAACTAAAACATACAATTAATATATTATGAATAAAGAATACATTACGTACTTGTTAATTTTCCCATATGCCTTCTTCATGATCGATTCAAATAGCATGCATGATATCTCCATCAAATTCATCATATGAGGTATGAACTTTGTTGTGTAAGAAGGTGTTGACAGAATATTAAGACTTTTATCACTAAGAGCAATGTATTTTCCTTGGAAAACGACTGACCATTTCCCCGATATATCTGATTGGTCGGTAACATAGAAAACTTGGTTTACTTGAGAAGCCATGATGAATGGTTCAGTCATAAAAGATGTATTGCCAAGGTCGACCCGGGTGAATCCTAAGTCATCAATGTGTACACCATTACTATGATTGGGAACTCACTTGCATTTAAGTAAAGCCACTTTCAAAATAACATAATCAATCTCTCAAATTTCATCAATGACACCATAAAACGCGGTAGTTGCCAATACATGACACTTATCTTTCGAACTAGAGAAATACATCGATTCGGCTTCAAGCATAACCCCACTATTTTGCATTGTACTATGATCATCTTTTGATTTTGTATAAAAGGTATAACGACCAATGTCGTATGCAGTTCAAGTAATGACACAAATTTTTTCCTCGTACAACAACCATTTAAATGTCTCGGATGCACTACGATCATTAGATACACTTTTATTAAACCAATCTATGAACCTTTTTTTATGCTCTATCAACAACAACTTGTCACTCATTCGGGGATATTTTTTCCTCAAAAGTCTTTTGTGAGTATCTATGAAAGGTTGAACTTCATATATATTATTCAATATATAGAAATGTGCTTGAATAACTACATTCTGAGCCGTTAACTTAACATTTAAACCTTGAATACCTCTTCCGTGTGTGTCAGAATGATGAGACTTTGGAATTCCTATAGAATCTGCGTCCGATAAATAGTTTGTACAAAACTCAACAGCTTCTTCTGTAATGTAATTTTCAACAATCAAAGCTTCCGGTCGGTGATGATTCTTCGTATATCCTTTAAAGATCTTCATATATCACTCTATTTGATACATCCACCTTAAATAAACTGAACCACAAATTATGATTTCTCTGACTAGATGAAAAAGTGAACCATAATGTCAAAAAATGAAGGAAAATACATCTTCAATTGACACAAGATTATGGCAGCCTCATCTTCTAATTCATCTAATTTTTTGAAATCAAGAACTTTATTACATATGGAATTAAAGAACAAGCATAATCTCGTTAAAGTTACTCTCACATTTTTTGGTAGGATCCCACGGATAACTATTGGTAGAAGTTGTTGCATCAATACATGACAATCATGAGAATTTAAACCAATTAACTTGAGATCTTTCATTGATACAAATTTCTTGATGTTTGATGAGTAACCTTGAGGGACTTTAATACCTTGCAAACACTAGCAGAAAATTTTCTTTTCCTTTTTAGATAGAATGTGACATGTTGGAGGCAGATAAGTTCTTTTTCCTTTCTCTATTGGAGCCAACTGTTTTCGTATACCCATCTTCTCCATATCAAGATGGGAAGTCTTACTATCTTTAGTCTTTCCTGGAATGTTTGGAAGTGTGTCAATCAAACTATCACACACATTTTTCTCCACGTGCATCACATCAAGACAATGTCTAACATCAAGACTTGACCAATTTGGAAGATTAAAGAAGATGGACCTCTTTTTCCATATATTTTTTGCAACTTCCCCTTTTTCCTTTTGTCTCTTGCCAAATATAATATGTGTTCCTGCCGTTGATAAACTTCATCCCTGGTTAAAGATTTATGAGTCTCATCAAACTCTTGCTCTTCATTAAAAGTCTTCTGCAATCTACGATAAGGATGACCGGGTTTTAGAAATTTTTGATGCTCAAGGTAAACAGTATTTTTTCCAAACTCAAGTTGGTAATAACAAGTATCATATTCACATATAGAAAACACTCTATGTCCTTTGACACTATATCCAGCCAAGCTACCGTAAGCAGGAAAGTCGTTGATTGTGTAAAATAACATTGCATGCATCTTAAACTTTTCCCCAGAATATGCACTATCAACTTCAATGCCTTCATCCCACAAGAGTCGTAAATCATCAATTAATAGACTTAGATAAACATCCATGTCGTTACCAGGTTGTCGTGGTCCAGAAATCATCATACTTAACATTATATACTTGCGCTTCATGCACAACCAAAGAGATAAGTTGTAAATAGTGAAAAAAATAGGCCACGAAGTATGATTAATGCCTAGATTACCAAAGGGGTTCATTCTATCGGTGGCAAGCCCAATCCTAAGGTTTCTTGGCTCTACTCCAAAATCCGAAAATAATGAATCAATTTTCTTCCATTGCAACGAATCAGCTACATGGAGAATGTTTCCATCACGGGTCCTTTCATCTGCATGCCATCTAAGATTCTTTGCATCATTCGAATTAGCAAAAAGTCTCTTTATTCATGAAATTATTGGCAAGTACCATAACACTTTAGCAGGAGGATGCTTCCTACTAACATTGTCATCATCATTGTTGGCCTTCATCTTGTAATGCGACACACCATATTTCGAACATTGATACAAGTATTCATATTCTTTCTGGTACAATATGCAATCATTAGGGCAAGCACGTATTTTGATATACTCCTGACCCATTGGTCACAATATCTTATTGGCCTCACAGCAACGACCCAACAATTTGTTATCTTCTGGTAACATTTTCTTTAGTAATTCAAGTAATTTCGTGCTACTTTTATCCGACCATCCATTTTTTTCCTTCAGATTAAACAACTTTAACTCCGGTGACAATCGTGTAAAATCTATGCATCCCTTATATAAAGGGGTGTCTTTATCACTACATAAAGTATCATAAATATGAGCATTCTTAAAATAAGATTCCCCAATATCACGGATTATATCCTCTAGTTGATCTTCCATATATTCATCCTCATCCACTCTTTGACTTTATGACGTCGACTTTCCTTTTTATCCACCTCACCATGCCACGTCCATATTATATAATTTTGACATATACCATCACAACAAAGGTGATGAAATATTTCTTTCTTTATACTCTTTTTGATGTTTGCGCAAACAACATAAGGAAAATAAAAGATACCATTATTGTTGAGAAGATTTTTATCAGGGTATTCAAGGAATTCAAGAACTCTTTTCTCATAAACCAGACCTAATCTATCGGCATTCATCCAACTATGATTCATAGCAACTTCTGAACTTTATACACGTTTAATAATGTGAATGACACACCAAAATCTAATCCAAAAACTTAAGCATATGCATATGCAAATCTAAACCTAAAGTATATGAAACATGTACTCTCATACTGACTTGAGCATATACAAGATAAACAAAGAAAAAGGAATGGAGATGTTGAAGAACACCGTACTTCGAAGCTGAAGAATCTTATGCATGTAAGTAATGAAGACGTTGAAGAGTACCATACTTCGAAGCTGAAGAATCAAATGAACAAAGAGGGTGAATATTTGAGCATATACAACATAAACCAAGAAAAAAGGAATGAAGATGTTGAAGAGTACCGTACTTCGAAGTTGAAGAATCAAATGAACAAAGAGGGTGAAGATTTGAGCTCCAAATGAATGGATACGAAGAGGGTAAAGATTACACCACCGCTGGCGTCTCTGGCTCGCTTGTTTGCCTAGGGCGTCTTATGAAAGAAATACACAATAAGTTTTGTTTTAATTTATTATTAAACCCTTTAATCACGGTTGGACAACCCAACCGTAGTGGAATTGCAAGTCCTCTAACAACGGTTGGTTTACTTCACCATTGTAAACCATTTACAATTTATTTTTTAAATAATGAACTTAAGTGACACACGCTTAATGTACACTAAAAAATTGAAAAATGTAGTTGCTGAGAATCCAAGCTTGCTACACATCATTTATTACTACGGTGCTTTAAGACAACTGTCATTAAATTACTGTTTATAAATCCAGCTACTCACTTGGCGCAAAAATTTTAACATATTACAACGGTGTATATGAATTCGTTGTAAATCTGATGTTGTTGTTTGCGTGTTTTATAGTAGTGATTCGTGTTTCAAAGGTGACAAACTCGACTTTTCCATTCCGAAGGAGGAGTAGTTAGCAGGTATTAAGGCCTACAAACACAGCCTCCATGGTCGTGTAATCTAGCCCAAGGGGATGATTCCTTTTAGAGTAGTAGCGTTGAAGCAAAAGCTTTCTGAACTATGTAAAAACCTTGGTCGTTGGGGGATAACTTCCCCAGTAAAAAGGTTTCACGAGCTATCTTTCTCGTCCCTGGAAAATGTGAAAAGAGCCATGTCCTATGGTGGTTGGAACATGTCGTCGGGCACCCTTAAGCTTTTACCATGGACCAAAGACTTCAACCCTCATATGCAAAAATCTTCAAATTCCCAGGTATGTATTAGGCTATTTGGTCTGTTACTGGAGTATTGGCGCCCAACATTCTTTTTGCAATCGCAAGTAGTGTCGATACGCCCATTTGCACCGACTCAGTTGCTTAGAAATCATTGTTCGATTTTCCGTTTGGCCATTTTCCCCATGTGTTAGTTGATGTCGACTTAACTATGCCCACTACTTTCAACGTCTTGGTTGAGAGACAGGCATTCACTTTTTTTTTGTCGAAATAGAATACGAGAACTTACCGTTTTTCTGTTCCATTCACAAAGTTATTGGACATGCCATTGATGGGTACAAAAGAAACAATAAACATGAAAATATTCAAAATATTAAAACCATGGATAGAGAATAAACAAGGTATGTTCATGTGAGAAGAAATGATACTGTAATGGCTACTGCAGAAAACATTCAAAATTTTGACAAAGGAAAATCAATTGTTAATGATGTGGTTGTGTCGACTTTAGATGAGCAGATTAGAAAAAAACATAATGAGTCAGTAGCACATACTTGTGGTACTTTTAATTCCCTACTTCTTTAAAAATAAATTCCAAAATCTATGGGTGGTTGAGGAAGTTGAAACAAATGTGTCAGATGATAGTTCTTAAGGAAAGGAATACATTGATGCTACACAAATCATTGATGAAGAGTTCGATTCCATTGAAAATTCACCTCCCAACAAATCAACAAAAAATTTAAAATTCCTCCAAAGTATTGGGATGCTTTAGAAGATAATCTTAGTGAGGAGGATGGGGATATGATTGATCAAGATGATTCTTCTCTTGAGCTTCCTGGTTTCACATTGGTGAGACGTAAAAACCAAAAGAAAAAGCTAAAGTTAGGTAGGGGATACATTACCAGATCGAAGGTTATCCTTGGTGCACCTTTGAGATGATTTTCATATATTGTAACTTGAGAGATTTGGCCAATAACCCTACTAAATTGGCTTTTAGAAGATTGATTGACAAGAATACTCGTGACTTCCTTTTTATTTCTAAATCATTGATTGACTAGGCTAACTTCCCTCATAATTGGTTTTCCAAGTTAGGCTTAAAGTTGATTTTTGTTAACTATGTTAGATGCCAAATTTCACTTATTTGATCTATCAAAAGTTGGCATTTTTCACTCATTTTCGTCAATTAAGTGTAGAAAACCACTCTTGTTTTGTTTGGTTTGCAATATAGTGTGAAACGCTCTTGGTACCTTTGATTTGTGTGTTATTACGCAGGAGTTAGGCACAAAACAAGTGAAGAGTAAGACACAAGAAATAGGCAAGGAAACCAAGACAATATGCAAACCACCAAAATGCTGTCATGCTCACTAGGCGAAATCAGAGCTGCTGGAAGAAGCTGGAATCTGTCATGTTCGCCTGGCGAAGCTTAGCGAGTGTCAGCGAAGGCTCGCCTGGCGAGTGCTGGCGAGCCATGGCGAGTAATTCTAATGAAACTCCCAGACCAAAAGGACATAAAGTTCTCCTGGCGAGTGGAGCCAGCGAAGGTTCGCCTGGCGAAGGCGCGATATCTCAGAGGGCAGTTTGCTGCTGGAGGCACTTTGAAGTGCCTTGGTTCTGTTGTTCGCCTGGCGAAGGCCCCTGTTCGCCTGGCGAATGGGCGGAAACAGAACATCTTTTGTTCTTTATTTAAGTGTTTTTTAGGTCATAAATATATCTATCTTTTTCATAACTTGTAATTTTTTCCATTTCTAGACATCAAAACTTGTTTTTCTTTATTTCTTCTAGAGAGAGAAGCACAAAACCCTAAGGGGAAGGAGGTAAGATCTTCGATCTCTTGTTGGGGTTTGGATTGTAATCTTTTGATACCTTATGTATTTCATTTAATCTATGTTTGTGAACTAGTTTGGATTTTCTATTGATTGATTATCTTTGATTATGTATTTGTGGGTCTTGACAAAACCTTTTCACATCTTTGATCTCAGATCTTCTTCTATCAATGAACAAACTTTTGACATGGTTTTGAAGTTGATATTCATTTTATCCTCTATGGTGTTGTGTTGATTAAGTAGCATGGCTATCATGGGTAGGATCAATATGATATTGTGTGGGTATGTGATAATAGTGATGAAGAACGATGTTCACCGACATTTGGCGGATTAGATGAATACATGTAAAAAGGGTTAAGCGTGTGTACATATTTTGATCATTGTACTTTATGCAAAACAATCGTTTATCTGATATAGGATGATTACCGGTTAGGTCCTAAACGCTAGAGATAGATTTAGGCTTAACATTTGCGTGAGTATCAGATCTTAATGCTCTGTGTTGTGTTTTTGTTGGGTGGGAGATCACCAATGAGACAACATGGTTTTTCACTCGACGCCGCGTTAGAGATAAGCTTTGTCGTGAGTGATACGTGATGATATTAGACGAATGATTGCGTTGTGTTTAATTTGATCTGAAGAATGCATGTGTTATCAATTGATGAAATCCAATCCCAACAAGGCTCCGTTTATATTTCAGTCTTTATTTTATAATTTCTGTTTTTATTTATGGTTCTCTGAACCTTTTAAACCAAAAATTTTGAAGCTTAGAAATGTAGAGGTCGTTGAACGGCGTTCATATCGCACTAATCCCTGTGGAGACGACAAAAACTGGGTACTTAATAAATTTTTGCTTGCTGCTTTACCGCTTCAACAAAATGGCACCGTTGCCGAGGATTGGTGTTGAGATTTTGAAGTGCATTGCAACGGTTCTATGTTTTTAAGCTTTGTATATTTTGTACATATTATTTCTTTTTACGTTTTTTCTAGTGTGTTCAGGAATGATGAAAACTCCTTCTAGAGTGGTTGCTATCGGTATAAAAGCATTCAATGAAGCTTCAACCGAGATTGGATGGCGATGATAGTATGAAACAAGTGAATGTTGTCAAGGTACATGGTTTCCTTTGTTTATAATTTTAGAATGCTTAAGAACTTAAGTCTTTTTGCAAATGAAATTTGTTCTTTTGGCAACTTGTTTGAATGATTGTTTCACTTAGGACCAAAAACCACAATTTGTGAGAAAGCTTCCATTGTTTACTAAATGCTGGATTTCTGATAAACTTTGTCTATTTGTATGATTCATGCTTTATCTTGTTATCATTGTGAATTTTTGGAAGCATTAGAAATGATCAAGGCACTTGTTTTATATTGAGAACAACCACATCCAAATGCAACTTACCCGTGAGTAGAGAGAATTCGTTAACCCCTTTGAGCCTAAAATGTGAATCTCATTTTCAATTTGTGTGAGATTCTAAACTTTTTTCTTGAACCCTTGATTTTGTTTAATTGTCCTCTTTTCCATAAAAAGCCAAGAGCATTCACTTGAGGTTGAGTAAAAGTTAAGTTAGGGCGAATGAAAAAGGAAGATAGTAGGTTGCTACAACTTTTGAAAAATCCAAGCAAGCACCAAAAATTGTGTGAATATGAAGAAAAAAAAGAAAAAAAAAGAGAAAAGAAAAAGAATGCTTGCTTGGAAAAGAAAAATAGTGAAGTAATAAGTTGTGCAATAAAGTTGGGAAGGTTTGCAATTAAGAAATTGAATGAAATGAAATTGAGGTGTGTAAATAACGTGTTCGGTGAATGTCTCTTTTGCATCGGCAATTTCGTTTCAATGGCCTTAGAAATGTCCCTTGTTTGTAAACCTGACCAAACTACAACCTTAAAGACCTTAGTGATCTTCTTGCTTCCATATTTTCGCTTTTGATTGTTAGATTTTGTATGAATTGAATTGATATTGGCATTGTTTGTTAGTTGAGTGAAATTGTCCCCGCGGTTGCAAACGCGTAATTTCTTCAATACTTATTCGAAGAGGAGAGATAGAGTGATTCATTCATGAAAAACATAGTTGTTGATTGATACATAGCTTTATATTTGCTTTAAGAATTTAGTTCTTGTGCATTGTTTGATTCTAAACATTTGAAACCATGGCTTGTTTGCATCATTTGTGTTTGAGCCAATTTTATCCATTCTTGGGTGAATCTTTGTCTTGAGCAAATCCTCTTGTTGTGAAATGAGAGGCATACTTTGCTTGAGGACAAGCAAAAAGCTAGTTGGGGCGAGTTGTTAGATGCCAAATTTCACTTATTTGATCTATCAAAAGTTGACATTTTCACTCATTTTCGTCAATTAAGTGTAGAAAACCACTCTTGTTTTGTTTGGTTTGCAATATAGTGTGAAAAGCTCTTGGTACCTTTGATTTGTGTGTTATTGTGCAGGAGTTAGGCACAAAACAAGTGAAGAGTAAGACACAAGAAATGGGCAAGGAAACCAAGACAATATGCAAACCACCAAAATGATGTCATGCTCACTAGGCGAAATCAGAGCTGTTGGAATCTGTCATGTTTGCCTGGCGAAGCTCAGCGAGTGTCAGCGAAGGCTCGCCTGGCGAGTGTTGGCGAGCCATGGCGAGTAATTCTAATGAAACTCCCATACCAAAAGGACATAAAGTTCGCCTGGCGAGTGGAGCCAGCGAAGGTTCGCCTGGCGAGTGATTCCTTTGCCTGGCGATATCTCAGAGGGCGGTTTGCTGTTGGAGGCACTTTGAAGTGCCTTGGTTCTGTTGTTCGCCTGGCGAATGGGCAGAAACAGAACATCTTTTGTTCTTTATTTAAGTGTTTTTTAGGTCATAAATATATCTATCTTTTTCATAACTTGTAATTTTTTTCATTTCTAGACATCAGAACTTATTTTTCTTTATTTCTTCTAGAGAGAGAAGCACAAAACCCTAAGGGGAAGGAGGTAAGATCTTTGATCTCTTGTTGGGGTTTGGATTGTAATCTTTTGATACCTTATGTATTTCATCTAATTTATGTTTGTGAACTAGTTTGGATTTTCTATTGATTGATTATCTTTGATTATGTATTTGTGGGTCTTGACAAAACCTTTTCACATCTTTGATCTCAGATCTTCTTCTATCAATGAACAAACTTTTGACATGGTTTTGAAGTTGATATTCATTTTATCCTCTATGGTGTTGTGTTGATTAAGTAGCATGGCTATCATGGGTAGGATCAATATGATATTGTGTGGGTATGTAATAATAGTGATGAAGAACGATGTTCACCGGCATTTGGCGGATTAGATGAATACATGTAAAAAGGGTTAAGCGTGTGTACGTATTTTGATCATTGTACTTTATGCAAAACAATCGTTTATCTGATATGGGTGTTATCTTTGCTTTCTTGTTTATCTTTGATTTGAACCGTGATAAAGATATACTTTTCGGATCTGGATCTAGGATGATTACCGGTTAGGTCCTAAACGCTAGAGATAGATTTAGGCTTAGCATTTGCGTGAGTATCAGATCTTAATGCTCTGTGTTGTGTTTTTTTTGGGTGAGAGATCACCAATGAGACAACATGGTTTTTCTCTCGACGCCGCGTTAGAGATAAGCTTTGTCGTGAGTGATACGTGATGATATTAGACGAATGATTGCGTTGTGTTTAATTTGATCTGAAGAATGCATGTGTTATCAATTGATGAAATCCAATCCCAACAAGGCTCCGTTTATATTTCAGTCTTTATTTTATAATTTTTGTTTTTATTTATGGTTCCCTGAACCTTTTAAACCAAAACTTTTGAAGCTTAGAAATGTAGAGGCCGTTGAACGGCGTTCATATCGCACTAATCCCTGTGGAGACGACAAAAACTAGGTACTTAATAAATTTTTGCTTGCTGCTTTACCGCTTCAACAAACTACAAGACTAATAATCTTCCTAACATTTGGTGTTTTTGCAAGTTAGCTTTGGACCCTGTTGCTATTTCAATTGGTGAATAACATATGGCCTTCACTTCTAGCTTAGGGAATAAAACTTTTGGGTTGATTGTTGTTTATGCTTCCACTAGCTATCTCAAAGTAAGAATTCTTTGGCATGATCTTTCTAATACCATCTTCAATCATAAAATTCCTTGGAATATTTTGGGTGATTTTAATGTGGTGTTGGGAGCTCATGAGCATCTTCGTACTTTCTCTCTGGCCAAACTCCCTATTCTGGATTTCTAGGATCAAACCAATCTGAATGATTTAATTCATCTGCCTACCATTGGGGCCTACTACACTTGGTCTAATGGGAGGGAAAGTATTACTAGTACTCTCAAAAAATTAGATAGAGCTATATGCAATATAGAGTGGCTATCTTATTTCAATCAAACTTCTTGTTGCTCATTAACTAAAGTAAGATCTAACCACTTTCCTATAAAGCTTAATTTTAATTTTCTTCTATCTCTATTGCTTGCTAATTTAAATTTAAGCACATGTGAACCACTCACCCTCTCTATTTATATATTTTTAAAACCTCTTGGATGACTAAAGTTTTGGGTTGCCCAATGTTTATCCTCTCTGAGAAGCTCAAGTTGATAAAGAAAAATTCGAAAATTTGAAACAAATATATTTTTGGTAACATTCGCTAATTAGTCAATGATGAAGAGGAGAAGTTGAACACTGTGTAGGGTTTGATTCAGACTGATGGTAACTCTGAGGCCCTTAGATTTGTAGAAAAGCTTTGTTTGACTAGATTGGAGGATGCCCTTCATAAGGAGCATTTGTTCTGGAAAGAAAAAGCTAAAGTTAATTGGCACTTGGAAAGAGAGAGGAACACTAAATATTTTCACAAGATTGTTAAGATCAAGAATTTTATTAATAATATTTCATCTCTTAACATTGACGAGGAACTCATTTTTTTTATCAGGATACTCTTACATCTCATGTGGTTGAGTATTACAAGAATCTTTTCGCTTCTCCAAGGGGAACTATTGTTGACACTGATCTCATTAAAGATAGCATACCCAATCTCATCAGTCTGGAAACCAAATAAATGCTCACCAGAATCCCTTCTAACATAGAAATCAAAGAAGTTGTATTCAATGCTATTGGGACATTATTCATCAAGATGTCATTGAAAGCGGTTAAACAATTCTTTACTTTCTCTTGGAACATGCCTAACTACAATTCCAATACTTTTATTCTCATTCCTAAAACCTCCAATGAGGTTTCTATTGACTTGTTTAGACCTATTTCCTTAGCTAACTTTAAATTTAAAATTATTTATAAGGTAATTGATGACATGTTAGCTCTTATTATGCCAACCATTATCTCTAAAAATCAAAAAGGTTTTATCCAAGGGAGATGCATCAAAGACTGTATAGGGTTTACTTCTGAGGTTGTCAACTTGATGCACAAGAAGTTCTATGGGGGTAACTTGGTCATGAAATTTGATATTAGAAAAGCTCTTGATTCCATTAATTGGATATTTTTGATGCAGGTCTTAAAAAAATCCGGTTTCAATGATGTTTTTACAAAATGTATATGAACCATTCTCAAATCTGCTAATTTTTTTTTTGTTTCATTCAAAGAAAATATGCATGGTTTCTTTGACTGTGGTATAGGGGTGAGGTAGGGTGATCCCTTCTCCCCTCTTCTCTTCTACATTGCTAAGGAAGTCCTTAGTAGAAGTTTATCTAATACGGTAACTCAGAAAAAGATAAAGTTGATCCATGCCCTAGGGTCTTAAGGTTCCTTCTCACCATTTGTTTGTTGATGATGTAATGATTTTTATAGGGTTGACAGAGGCATTATTGATTATCTTATTAACATTTTCTCTGAGTATGCAACTATTCAAGTCAAATCATAAATACCCACAAATCCTTTATTTTTAGTGGCTTTGTCAATGAAGCTAGATTGCACCATATTGCTAATCAGTTGGGTTTTAAGATTAAACATATCTCCTTCTCTTATTTGGTTGTTCCTATTTTTAAGGGTAAGCTTAAGGCTAGATATCTCAGGCTGATTCTGGATAAAGGTAAAGCTATGCTTTCCAGGTGGAAGGGGTATCTCTCTTAAGTTTTGCGAGCATAATTCAAATTGTTAAATATTATATTGCTTATAAGCTTGTTCATAGCTTCACTGTCTACTCTTGGCCCAAATCTATGATTAAGGATCTCGATAACTGTATCAAAAATTTCATTTCATTTGGGGATATTATAAAGTCTAAGCTTATCAATGTGTCTTAGGATATTGTGCGCTAGCCTTTGGAGCAAATTGGTTATGTCTAAGGTCCATTGCTACCCTTAATGATGCTTTAAACATGAAGCTTTGTTGGGATCTCTTGAACTCTTCCAAAAATTGGGCTCTTTTATTAAAAGCTAGCGTGCTCAGAGGTGGCATTCCTACCAAGTACCATATTGCTTCACCCATTTGGAGCAACATTAAGAGTGGGGTGGATGGTGTGTCTAACAACACTGGAATCATTCTAGGTGACGAATTTAACACTAATTCTTGGATTAACCATTAGTTTGATCCCCCTTTGATTTATAGGATTCAAGATCCAGAAGATATTAATATTAACTATTGGTTTATGATTTTTCACAAAATGGTTCTTGGTATTTTCCTACCGACATTATTAATAAAATTCCCAACTAGTATTTGATTGCGGATAGAATTACTATCCCTATGGATAACATGGCCATTAGAAAGATTTGGATTCACTACAGTTTTGGGAACATAACTCTCAAAAGATGCTTACAACTTCAAGTCAGCTATTTCATTTACTCAACATTGGTTCAAGTATATATGGAATGCTAATATTCCTCCTTCTAAGGTGTTCACTATTTGGAGGTTGTGGCACAATCGGTTGCCTACCGAAGATAATCTCATATTGAGAGGTTGCTTTTCTCCGTCGATGTACATCATCTGTAATGAGAATCAGGATTCAGTGAATCATCTTTTCTTTCATTACCCTTTTGCTTTACTTATTTGGCACTGTTTTTTTATAATATTATTAAGATTCCTATTGTGTTTAATCTTCTTACCATCTTGGATATTTGTGATAGGAATTGGAGCCCTCAATGCAGAGTTATCATTTAGGCTTCCATTGTGCTCATCATCAGCAACATTTGGTTGGCCCGTAATCAAGTCAGATTTAACAACAACTTTAAGCATTGGAAGAAAAGCATCAACTAAAGCCTTATTAAGGTTTCTTTTATGGGTAATATTACTGCTAAAATGATGAACTCCTTCATGCACCAGTTTACCATTATCAAGGTCTTCAATGTTGAGCTGCATCCGCCTAAGACTCCTAGGATTATTGAGGTTTTATGGTTGTGCCCGACTATTAGTTGGTTGAAGTGCAATATAAACAACTCCCTCTCCTCTGATTGGGCCTCCTACGGTGGCCTGTTCATAAATCATTTGGGTGACTTTGTTTTGGTTTCGCCGAGAAGATTGTCTACTCTTCCTCGATTATTGCAGAGCTTTTTGGAGTTATTAAGGCAAATTGTTTTGCTTCTAGCTTTGGTTGGAATAATGTTTGGCTGGTACTGACTCCTTTTTTGTTTTGCTGGCGGTTAAGGATTCCTATTTGGTTCCTTGACATATTATGACCATTGACTCAATTGTTTAGTCAAAATTAAAAATTTGAGATTTCATATTTCTCATATTTTCATTGAAGAAAACATTTGTGCGGATTTATTAACTTCTCTAGTTATAAATTCCTATTTGTCTCTTTCTTGGGTTGAGCCGCCTATGGCCATTATCCCGGATGAAGTTAGAAATAAACTAGATCTATTTAAGTATAGATTTGTTATTCACTGCGAGAGTTTTAGTCTAATCCCTCCCTACCGTATCTTGACTTTTTTTTATATTATTACTCTGTTTTTTAATATAAAAAAATTCATTTAAAATTAATTTTCTTCGTCCAGAATTAAACAAACGCTAAATGTGCATGTGAATAAGACATGAGAAATCCAAATCGATGGTCATTGCTTTCACATCATTCATTAGGAATCCTAGTACAACATTTTCACCTCCAAAGAAAATTTCATAGAATATGTTTCTAAAAGGAAATAGTATAAGTTCCTAGAGTAGAACATGCCATGTTCCAATGACGACTTTTGATAGTGAATACTAAAAGGAAAGGTTCCAATTATTGCTTTGCTGCAAGACAACTCGAAAGAGAAGTCTAAAAATTCACACAAAATGTCTATATTGCTAGATCCTATTAACTCCAATGAAAAAGTGGCCTATATGATTGTACAATTACCTTTAGGATTTGGCTTTAATGTATGAAATTTTTCCATCAAATATTCTTTGCCTACTTAGCAAGATTTGCTGTTAAAGAATGCACTTTTGTGGTTGTCATAATTTATAATAATGTTTCACTATCTTTTTTCTTGCAAGTGTTTCTATGATGAGTTCACGCGTTTCTTTCAATTTTGAAGCAATCATATTTAAAGAGTAATTCAACATTAAAAATTGGTTGAATTGAAAGTACTTAAAATTTGTCTAAATATTATTGTTATGTCAAAGTGAAAATTCATTAAAATTTTATATTGAGTAATTATAAGTATAAAGAGAGTTTATAATTATGAATATAAGAGAGTTTGCAATTTTTTATGTAAATTTTAAATTTGTAGTTGATATGATTTGAAAATTCCTCTTTTTATTAAAATAAAAAAATTGAGTAATAATTTTTTTATTAAACTCTTTTTGAAAGTATTGAATCACCTTAATTTGTGAATTGTATTTGTCTAATCAAACATTTTGAGTTTAAATTCAATCTTAAAAATACAAGCATGTTAAATTTCTTTTGAGAGAAGTCTAATATTAGAACAAAAACTAGTATCAAAGGTTAAAGAAAAACAAAAATAAAAGATTATGAATACAACTAATCTTTATTAACCCAGTTCAACTAATAGAATATATGTCAGCTACTATTAAATAGTTATAGTTTTCTTGATCTCAGCTACTATTAACCCAGTTTAATCAAATATGATTACAAGTATTATATATAAAGTTTATAATGATACACTTTATAATGATATCCTTAAATTGTACTTTGAGGACTATTGCCCTCGTATCTCTTTTCTCTTACCCATAACAAATAATTAGGCTTAAAATTCGTTCTGAATTTTTGCATATTGAATTTCTAACTTAGACCTGAGACCGATTAATAAAATTTTATGCATTCAAATAGTTTTTAAAATTAAATTGTATTTTAATTTTGGAAACTACATTGGATTTATAAAAAAACCAATGAGACCAAAAGATATTTTTTAAGGAAAATAAAACAACAAACAAATCAAAGAATTTAGCGCTAAGTTAAGCAATCATATAGAGATTCATGGTCTGGTTAAAGCAATGGTTCAAGAAGGTGAGGAGATGGAAACCTGAAGACGTGGATCCTCAGAGAACCACTTGGATTAGATGTTTTGGATTACCATGCCATGTTTGGAACGCTAGATTTTTCGAATTTTTGTCATCAACGTTGGGAACGTTCATTTGCAGTGATGACATCACTTACAAGGATTCTATGATTGATGTTGTGAGATTAATGATTAGAACAAGATGCTCATTGTTAATTAGTGAAGTTTTGAACATCTCTGTCAACGATAAGATCTTTAGGGTCAAGATTATGGAAGAGGGGCAAGGTCCGGTGGATAGGTTGGTGAGGAAGGCGGCTTCAGTCGTTGATGAGTCGGATAATAGTGGATCTAAAATGGTAAGTGTTCATGGTGATTCATTCATCTCCGACGAGAAGTAGCGTGACGAGACCCCTTTCATTGGGAAAGGTGAAAATGTCTTGGCAGTCAACGAGGTTTTGACTCAAAACCTATGCTGTAAGGAGTCAGACGCTACCTATAAAGTAAAGGGCAACAAGGTTTCATATTTTTTTTGCCTAAATCGGGATCTCCATCCAAAAAGTTTAATTATGAGGATCTCAGTTTTAAGGAGCGCTCTGATAACCTTTTGACGAAGGATATTGATGAATTGGGAAGTGGTTCAGATAGAGACAATTCACATAGAATAGTCAAGGACACGTGTCTCAAGATGTTGGTTCTGTAGGATATATCAGAGGAAGGTTTGGATGACTTTAAACTCAATGATTTCAGGGGGGGCCCCGCACGGCTGAAGATGTTATTTTACCTGTAGTTGGGCCTCCAGTGTTGGGGAATACTAACTTAGGTCCAATTCCTTTTTATGGTGTTTGCGAGGGTATTAGAAAGGATAGGCTCAAAGGAAGAAACTAAAGATAGTGAAAGATTTGGGCGGGCCAGGTGTTATTAATCCCTCTTATCTTGCTTTCCTCAATTCAAGGAGAGCTTTTAACCAAATTTTAATTCCAGAATCTAATGAGGAGACCATGGATGAAGATGATCGATTCTCCAGTGGATTTATTCTATATTGCGATTCTTTGATTGATTCTGATGTAAACCGCTACAACAACCGTCTAAGCAAGAACTTCGATTAAGAGGTGTGCAGAGTAGTGAATGAAATAATAATGGAACTGGGTATTTCTTGCAACAACAAGGAAGACTTGGTAGTGGGAGAAATTGAGAATATGGAAAGAATAGACAAAGAAGGAAAGGCTAAGAAGGAGGAGAAATTAAACAAGTTGCAAAGAATATTTTATCTCTCAATATTAGAGGAGGTGGTAGCAAGAGCAAGAGAAAGAAAATTAGCTTCTTGGTCCAACCGGATAAGTTCGATTTTTTCTTTCTTCAAGAAACTAAGATTAATCTTTTGATAGTGTTGTACCCCAAAATTTGCCCAACCTTTTTCTTTACTTGGCTTATGTTTCATTTCATTCTTTAGCATTTGCATTTGCATATCATTGTCTTTTGCAGGGAGCAAGGGAGGTGTGCCATTCAAGAGAAGGTTATCAACGGTTTCAAGCTCAACCAAGAGTGTTTACTCAAGTTATCCAATGCTTACAATCATCAAGAGGTGGTCAAAGTTCTTTGAGGGAGAAGATTGACAGGTCTTGCTTACCTCCTATCTTGGAGGACAAGTGAGGATCATTAGGGGTTCACAAAGCCATGGTTATGGATAAGAGGTGTTAGAGAAGCTCATTGAGTGCTTTTGAAGTCATTGTGGAACTTATTTATGCATTCATTTCACTTGCAAGAGTTCACAGGCAAAGGTTGTGCACCTAGGGTTTTATTTGCTTAGTGCAAGGTCAACTGTGGGCTTGAAGGAGTTAGAGACTTGGTTCCAAGTCATTGGAAATTATTTTGAGGCATATAGGATGTCATTTCAAGTTCAAATCAAGGAGAATCAAGAGTCTAAGGAGTTACTAAATTAGGGTTTCAGAGGATCTCAGTGTAAAATCCCCTTCTTTAGTGCCCAACTTCAAGGACCATTTACCTCAAGAAACAAGTTGAATCTCATTTTCTTACAAACATGATACTTGTAGGGAATTTTATAATCTTTCTTTTGAGAAGTAGGACACATCCATTGGGTTTGTAGAACTCAAGTTATGAGGCCATCAAGTTATAGGTCTTAGATGAACATATTTTTCAGTCAACAAAAGTCAACTCACTTCCAAGGCACTTTTGACCTAGAATCATGTTTATTATCAACTTTTTATGAACATGAAAGTTATTCCTCATGATCTTAGATTTCTAAAAAGTCCTAGAAGTCCTTCATATCATTTGTGGAACTCAATTTATGAAGCTTTCAAGGCAAGGGTATTTTGGGAAACTTTGATTATAGGCCATTTTCATTATGGGTCATTCTCATGCACTTAAGTACTTCAAATGGAACTTCAACCAACATGAAAGTTGCTCCAAATGACTTCAATTACATCATGAAACTCAAGATTGGCATGAATTATGCATGGTTATGGACATTGGTGGAGAATTTCAAATGAAAATTGAACTTTTAAAGGTGATTTCAATTGAACATGCTTTAGGCCATTTACATGATTTCTTTTGATTCAATTTTGTTCATATTGAGTCAACAAGCAAAATGCACAAAATTACTTTGGCTCATGAAGGCAAAATCACGTGGAATTTCAAGTTACTTCACAAAGAAGTTTCACATCCAAACTTCATAATTGGATCACAAACAAAGCCCATTTCAATCCTAATGTGAAATTCAAGTTCCCAGCTGCAAGGCCAAATGAAATTCAAGTGTGTATGCAGTGGTATTCACGTGTGCATGGGAAGCATTTCCAATTTGGGCATTTTCAAATTTCAGCCAAACAAGGCTTCATGGGCCTCTATTTCATTCACATATCCAACATTTAAAAGCTCCAAATGAAAATTGAGAGCTCAAAATTGCATTTTCGTGGAAGAGAGCTCAAGTTCAGTTTTGGAATTGGAAAGCAAAATTCAAAATCGTGAATCCAAATCTAGAGCAATTCAAAGCAAATTGAAGCAAGTATCATCTTCCTCAAGCTAATTGGAGTTGATCTGCACATTTTGGTGCAAGCTAACACTCAATTGAAGCACCAACAGAGTGTCTCTGTTAGGTAATCTTCATTTCAACTTTTCTCTCATGTTAAGCACTGATTTAGGTCATTGTTGGTTGCATCTGAAGCCCTACCTCGTGTAGGCAATGTTTGAGTACTTGATTGTGATGTTTGATGAAGTTTGCAGATGTACATTCCAAACTTGTTCCGTTCGAATCTCATAATCTAGCCGTGTTTAAACCAAATGAACCATGTATTTGGGATGTACATGAGTAAAGCTTCAATTTGGTGTAAGATTTGGCACATTTTGGTGAAGTTTTCAGAGCTGATCTCTGACCACCTCACTAGAGAAGACGACCGGAGCTAGGGCTCCGGCGTCTAGTTCAATCTCATGTGAAGGTGATGTGTCCTTGGTTGACACTTTGACTGGATGAGATGAACGCTCCAGATTGTTTTGACTTGCACGCGTGGCTCTTTTGACTGCCACCTCAATTATTTAAATGGTGCGTTTTGGCTTATTTTCTGATTTGAGTCGATTTGGGCCAAAGTTACTTTTCACACCCCTTTGTTTGATGAGCCCAATGATTCTGAACGCAGATTGTTGCTATTCACACCGTTTCATTTTAATTGTTTTATTTTATTTTAATTTCATTTCTGTTTTGATTTGGATTAATTAAAAATGCTTCCAATCATGATAAAATTCAACCAAAAATATTTTCTGACACTTTAATATGTTATTTAATTTTTCATAATTTTTAATCTCATTTTCCATTTATTTTTCAATTAAAATTGAATTTAATTATTGGAAGGGTTTTAAGGTGTTTTTCATTTGTTCTTCTTTGTTCTTGTTGATTTGGTTGACCAATTGAAACCTCCAATGAATGATACTTATTCCTCATTTTGATAATGAGTTGAGGTGTTTTAGAGGATGGTTTTGGTCAATGTTTAGCCTTTTTTGGTTGACTTTCATCTCCACTTGTTTGACCTCGACAACCCTCCTTCAAAGTGGAGCACCCTTAGTGAATCAATTTCTTTGGTGATGCTTTGAGTGGAATTTGGTTGTTTTGTTTTGGCCTCTGGTTTCCAACATCTTTGTGAGCTTTGTAAATTTTATTTGGATTTATTTGAATCATTTTCCTATTTTTGGTGTACCTTACAAGTCAAGTCACCCTAAGGATGGTTCACACATACTAGTTGACCTAGTTTGGGTGGGAGATGACCTTTGTGGATCCCATATGTTTCTAACTCCTCTTGATTCACATTTCTAACATGTTGAAGTTGCTGGTTGAAAATTTTTAGGTCATAAAGTTGGTTGGTTCTTGTTGTAAGTTGCATCTTTGTAAGGCTTTCCATTTGTGTTATAATGTTGAAAGTGTTTAGAACTTAGGTTCTTTACCATGCCTTATCTTGCAACTTGCCTTGCTTTTCCTTTTTCTTTTCTTTTCCATTTCTCTTCTCTTGTTCTCACTTATGTCCTAGGACCTTGGAGACTCATCCAAGTTGATTTGGTGCCTCTTGCTTGCACTTTGAGTTTGACTTGGATGAGAGGCCACTTTGAGAATTTCTTTTGGTTTCTTTCTTGCATGATCATTGTGATGTTTATGGTTGAGATTTCATTTGATGTTGCTTGCTGCCCAAGCCAACTCTCTCATCCTCATATTGATCATGTCTTTTCCTTTTTCTTTCTTGCATTGCCTTTTGGTTTAGTGATTGATGTGCAAATGGTTGTAGGAATTCTATTTCTCCCATTTCATCTCACTTTTTGCTTGAACTTGTTTAAGTTCTCTTGTTTGTATCTCTCTTTTTTTTATACATAATTTTGATTGATTGAAGATATTGAGATGTGCTTGTGGTGGTTGTTACCCCACACCTTTTTCCTCCCTTTTCTTCTTTGTGTTGTGTTGCATGTTTGGATCCTTATCTTCTTTCTCATTTGCACTTGCTTTCTTCCTCTTTTTTGTTTTCCTTTGCCATGTTCCCCTAGGACTTCTAATCTTTCTTGTTCAAGATGGATTATGATAGACATTAGGTTTGAATTCAAGCATGATAACATTAGGGTAGTCTTCCATTTTCATCTAAATCATAGGTGTACATTGCATGATAACATTAGGTTGAGGTTAGTCTCCCTTTTAGAGTGTGTCTTCTCTTCTCATCTCAAAACTCTTTCAAAATACATAATAAAGGATAATACGTGTTGTACGCTACGAGCCTTAAGCATTTGGGAAATGATGATTAAGGGCCTCATCTCAATTGTCTAGAGTGTTTAGCGTATGTCCTTTGGACGATATGCGACGCATTCGCTCCCAAGTCATAGTCTTTAGTGCAACATGAATTACAAACACAATTCAATTCATTTCTTATTCTTAAAAGACTTCAAAAACAACATCAAACTTTTTTATCCTTCGGGATTAATGGAAAACTTTTTCATAAAGAGAATTTTGCTAACACTTGGTTCTATCGCAAACAGGTAACGCCTAAGTCTCCAATGGTTGAGAAGCATACACCTAACTGCTAGAACTATGTTTTAACCCTACTCAGGTAAAACACTTAACCAACCTGTGGTCGTTTTAGCCCGAACTACGTTTGCTCTGATTTCTCATACCAAATGAGGATACGTAGGTACAAGACGGTGATGTCTTGGCGAGCAACCTTCCCCACCTTCACTCGTAGTTTTCCGAACTACGTTGACTCTAACTTTCCCATTGCACAAGGGAGTATGTAGGTACAGACCGGCGATGCTCTATCGAGTCTCTTTTCTTTTTCTTTGTCCCTATGGCCTGTAGCTTAGATAGTTTAACACCCTTTAGATATATAACAAGCATGGATCCCGTCGAGTACGACGGACGTGAGGGGTGCTAATACCTTCCCCTTGCGTAACCGACTCCCGAACCCGAGATTTGGTTGCGATGAACTGTCTTCTCCCATTTTCATAGGTTTTCTCTGATCGTTTCCTTTCCCTCTTTGGGATAAATAACGAACGGTGGCGACTCTTCTGTCATTTCCGGCCTCTCTTTGCAACGATGCGACAGCTGGCGACTCTGCTGGGGACATGGCTCTTATCAATCCGCTATGCGAGTCAATCCTAGCATTTGTGTATTCATCTCTGGGTGTGTATATATGTGTTATACTTTATCTGCCTTCACATTTTACTTTCCAGCATTGTTATGTATCGTTATTGTTGTGTTGTTAGGTGGGTGTTCCACTGTGAGATAAGCCAAAAATTAGGCTTCAGTATAACCATACCATTAGAAGCGGAAAGTAGTTATGAACCTGTATGTTTGGCATGCACTAGTTCCTAGGAAATCTGCGCTCAGACGAGATTCTCGTTGATGACTACCTTTCTAGTCCGTTTCAGACAGTTGAGAGGTTGTTGGATCTGAGGATTGTCGACTATGGGGACCCATCATTTGGGAGTCAGCTAAGTGAGGCCGCTTCGTTAGACTATGATACCAAACCGGAAATGGTGAATGTATCGTCGTTTCTCGAAAGTCTGTGATGCTGATGACCGCATAGGATACCATACCTTATCAGTGATAGGTTCATAACTGTGAGTGGGAAGGTTATGCAGGAAACTTGGACCTTCAACTTACACGGTTTTCTCGTCAGTGTGAACCTGTAATTTTGATAGAGTGGGTACTTATGACAATGTTATGTTCTTGCCAAAGAGAAGTGCTGGTTCTTCTCAGCCAGCAGCACAATGACTTTGATCCCTTGTTGCAGTTGCATTTTTCATTTGCATATTAACATTGACATGTATTTATGTTGCAGGTGTATATTTTCCCTTCAACTCTAGTGATCTTATTCCTTTCCTAACATGGAGCCTAGCCTGAAGAAGACTGTGGTATATAAGTTCCCTACTCCAGACATTGGATCTCTACTCAGTTTGATCTCTGTGGCTGACAGAAAGGTGATGGAAGATTTCAAGCAGTCCTATGGGAAGCTTTTGAGTTTTGTCTGCAAACCCTCAGTATATGAGTTGGGTGGTCTCTATACTCTGCTGCAGTTTTATAATTCCTAGTTACAGTGTTTTACTTTTCCAGGTTATGTATTACTGCCTACTTTGGAGGAGTTCTCTGTGTTGCTTGGAGTTCTTATCTTGGACCAGATGCCTTTTTACCATACTGATGCGGAGCCTGATTTGACTAAGCTTGCTGGTGCCCTTCATTTGGATGCTTATGAGCTAAAAGGGAGGTTGGTCAAGAGAAATGGAATGCCTGGATTTACACTATCTTTTCTGGTTTCTAGAGCTCAACACTTTACGAAGGAGGGTTATTGGGTTGTGTTTAATGCCATCCTAGCACTGTGCATTTATGGTATCATGTTGTTTCCTAATATTCCGGATTTTGTGGATTTGAATGCTTTTCACATTTTTGCTTCAAGGAATCCTGTACCTACGCTTTTGGGTGATATATATCATTCTGTGCATTACAATAATGAGAATCGGAGAGGGAAGAACGTGTCTTGTTGCGTACCTTTGTTGTACAGGTGGTTTGTGAGTCACCTTCTCGAATCTGGTCCTTTTGTTGATACTACAGGTACCTCAGAGTGGTCAGAGAGATTGATGGGCCTGACTTTGGAGAATATGATTTGGTTTGATAGAGAGCAGCTAGGTACAAAGATTATATATAGTTGTGGCGGTTTTCCTAATGTCCCGTTGGTTGGAAGGACAAGATGCATTAACTATAACCATCCCTTGCAGTGAGGCAGTTTGGGTATGCTTTGAGATAACCTTCGAGAGAAGAGGAAATACAAGAATCTCTGTATTTCACTGGCTTGCTTGAGAATGAGACCTTGACTAGAGTTGAGAAAGCCTGGAACAAGATTCACCGCAAAGGGAAATCTTCTTTGGGGAAGAGTGATAGTAGAGCTTGTCATACCCTAAATTTGTCCGCCCTTTTTTGATCAAAAGCATTGGTACAAGCCATCAGGAACATGAGAAAAAAAGAAAGAAGAAATCCTGTTGAATATCTCATAAGTCATGGTGGATTTGGAATGATCACCCAGTTCATCTGCACAGTGCTCAAGCAAAAAGGGGAAATTAGGGTTTCCACACAGTTAAAAGTCGAGGTTTCAATGGTTTGATCAGTCGACGTCTTGAATTGATTTCCCATGAAATATGGTCAAGGATGCTACATTGGTTCAAATATGAATTCAATTTGAGGTTGGCACTCAAATATTGAAGACAATGCAGCTCAGGCCCGATTAGGGTTTTCGATCAGGAAAAGTCAACTGTAGCTTGACTTTTGATGTAAAAGATGTTCTAATGATGCAATATTAATTCATAAGGTTTATATGGCTTAGTAAAGTCCATTCAAGAAGATTCAAGGCCTTAAGATACCCGAATCGTCAACAGTCGACTCGATAGTCATCGATCGATCGTACGATTGACCGAAAAGTCAACTCTCCAAACATAAGGAATTTAACTTCAAGATGTGAATCAAAAATGTTCCTTATGTCATATTACACCTTCCCATAAAATTTCATGGCCATTGGATCAAGGGTTAGGAAGTAATTGCAAAAATCGGGAATTAGGGTTTTGAAAGGGGCAAAACCATAACTCCTCAACCACACATCCAATTGAGGTGGTTCAAAGCTCATTGGAAAGATCTTGAGAAGTCCTAAAAAAGTCCCAAAGTGGTCCATGATCAAAAAATGCATAGGTTTTGAGATATGACCAAGTTCATTTCAAGAAGGGAAATAACTTAGAAAATTTCTAAGTTATTTGGCCTTTTAAGTAGGTTTTTTCAGCAACTTGGAGGGGTTTTTCAACCTAGTTCCATCTAGAATTTGGAAATCTCAAAAACATAAAAGTTATAGAGCTACTTGAGGGCTTTCTAAATTATGGTAGAACTCCTCAATAGCATTTGTGAGCAGAAAGTTATGGGTCATGGAAGTTAGGGCTGCCACACTTGAAGCCACTATGTCAAAATTTCTCAAAATTCAGATTTCCACAACTTGAGCTATCCTCAACCCTTAGATCATGTTCAATCTGATAATTAGAGGTTTGGATGAGTGAAAATGCATAAAAATTAGAGATGTGAAGAGAGAGGCAAGTTACAAGCAACTTGTATTAAAATAATCAAAGAAATCCAAGAGAAGAAAGAGAAACTTTATGGCTCCAAACTGTAGCAGCTATGACATCTGCACTCTAGGCACTATTCAGTCACCTCACACACCTCTTTCCACTTGAGTTCTTGCTTGCATTGAGCCAAGAGCATGATGAATGAAGATGTCTCAAGATTTTGTGGAAGATTTTCTCCAAACTTCCCTCCAAAGGCCAAAGCAACCAAATCTGCCCCAAGCCTCTCATGGTCTATAAATAGAGACCTCTTCACCCTCTTCAAACTACACCAGGGCTATTGAGAATACACAAGAAACTCAGAGCTCTCTCATTCTTATCCTTGCTTGAAAATTGCTTGTTTCACAAAATTGCCAAAAAACACCACTTTCCACTTTTCATGCTAGTTCTTTCTCCAAACATCAACACACTTCAAAGACCATCTATACACCCTTAAAATGGCCATTTGAAACTGTTCCAACCATTATTTTCATCAAAAAAAATCACCAAGCTAAAAGTCAACCTTCATACCTTTGTATGTTGACTTTTATGTACTTTGGAAGCCAAATCTTTACTTGAGGCATTTCCCACCATTCCAACACTCCCAACACTTCATATATATCATAGCTCAACTGTCCAAACTCTCAAAAACCAGCTAGGAAGTTCACAACTCAAACTGTCTTGAAAGATAGCTTGTTGCTTCAAGAGGAAGAAAGCTCCAAATCTTTGCCAAAGAAGAAGGTCTCTGGGTTTCTTAGCTTTTTAGCTTGATCAAGATTTGTCTACAAGAGGTATGTAATGTTCAATCTCTTTATTATTCACACTTTTCCATGTTTTACCATTTTGAGATTCTTGTGATGAAAATATAGTCATTGTTGTCCCATTTTGGTTCTTTGTCAAGAACTCATGTTTTATGGCTATGGTATTGCTTTTGTCAAAGTATTTTATCCATGTATGATGTGTTATTGATGTGTTACCAATATTGAACTTTGATATTGTGTATAACTTGTTTTGAAGATTTTGTCTATATGGTAGTTTTCAGGATCCAAACATTGAAATGTTGGTGGACTTGCCTTAGATTTGTCAATCTTAGTTTATTGGTCATGTTTGTATAACTTGTAAGTTGTTCCATGAGATCCCCCTGCCCTAGATCATGTTTGAATCTAGCTTGGCTCTTGTTTTCACACTTGTGTTATTTTTGTGTCATTTACTTTACCATTATCATGAGTTTTGTATTGGACTGTTTGTGCTTGCCATGTTGTGTCTCAAATGTTCTAAACTGTTGGTCTGAGTTTATATGAGCTTGTTTGCCTAGTTGAGTTTGTTAAAATGATGAGAACTCGAGATTTGATTGTTATGGCCAGCTGTGAGGTTTTGTATATGTTTGCTGTCAAGAATTTGCAACAGCATACCATTTATTTCTTGAGCAACTCATGTGTGTTTTTTAAGTTGTGAAAACATCATTTAACCTGTTTTGAGGTTGTATGTGGTTTGTGTGTGTCCAAGCTAGCCCTACTTGTTCAAAACTGTTTTGTCATTCTCATCTTGCATTTTCAAAACTCCATAATACCAATCACATGTCATATTTTGTTTCAACCTGTTTTTACTTGATCGATGTGTATAGAATCTTCATTCTACATGTTTGAAACTTGTGTATGATACCTAACTGCCTCAACTGTCTTAACATATCATACTTGCTTTTGAAATGTTGACAATTCTGCATTTTTTTACAACCAGTATGCCATAGTTTGTTTGGTGATGATTTGATCTGTTTCTTGAGCATAATCTCATCTATTAGCATATTGTTGATGTGTGTATGTATTAGTTTGGCATGAATCTCATTGCCTTGCCAGTTGCCCTGCTGTACCACTATTATATTTCAAAACAACTTTTTCATAGCCATCAATATACCAAGTTCTTTTTCTGTTTGCCTAGGCCTGATTTCTAAGCACAGACTCATCCATTTTCATGATTTTGATGTGTGTATATTGCTTGTTTGACCTATTCTTACTTATTTCTTCATTTCACTTTCAAATTGCACTTTCATAGCCAAAATATGCCATGACTATACCAGATGTTGTTCCAAATGCACAATATTTGTTTTCTAAGTTGAAACTCGTTCATTTATATATTTATGATGTGTATGTGTTATGTTTATGACATGAGACCACCTAATTTCTATTTGACCAGCTTGTGACCACACTACTGTCAAAACTGTCTTGAAACCACAACTGCACACACTCCATTTTTTCCGTTTGAATTGTTTTAGGTTAGCTCATGAGCATTTGACCTCTAGACAGTGTGTCATGTGTATGTACCTGAACCAACATCTTTGTGTTTGCCTTGCCATTTTCCTCCTGCCTGTCATGACAGCCCCACTCATCATGTATGATACAATTGCAACTTGATAGCCAATTTGTGTTGTGTGCATTGTTTGGTCAATCTTAGGTTGTAATATCATCCATAGACATATTTGAGACTTGTGTGTGGTATCTTTTTGATCTCAACCTATTCCAATCATGTTTGGTTTCAAATTATGCATTTTTATGCTTAAGTGAGCAGTTGGTAGGTGACTTTCATTTCTATGTTGCTTGTGTTTAATTTGGAAGTGTAGACACACTTTATATTATGTTTTGGGTATATATGCAAGGTCTGTCCAACCTGTTTGAGTCTATTTCATGACTTTGGTTTTCAATTGCTTTTCTTTCCATTTCACATGGTATGGCATAACAGTTGTGCTTAGTGTTTGATCCAAGCATCTTGGTTGTGGTTAGCCTGTTTCTTATTGTAGTTTGATAATTTGGTTGAGGTTTCATGACTTTTCTTCTGTTTGATCAAGTTTTGATATGCATCCATGTTTAGCCTGCTGCTCAAGTTCACAAATATGTTGCCATCTGCTGTCATTCATGCCCCTCACTGTTTTACTTGCTAGTTTGGAAATGGTTTTTAAGAGTTCTAGGGTTTTTTTGATAAGGTTTGATTATAGCTCATAGGGAGAATCTTGTTTGTGTGCTTGCTGCCTATAGGGACTCAGTGGCATTGTAATGATCAAACTGTCATTATCATTTGTGAAGTGCAAAAGAAAATTGTTTGAAGTTGTCCAGCATGTATGACTTATTTATGTGGCTGTCCTGTTTAGCATAGCTTTAAAACTGTTTCCACCCTTTCATAATCATTGCTAACTGATTAAAACCTGCCCTGATTTTACTTGATCAACATGTCAAGTGTTGTATTATGCTTATTTGTTCAAATCCACTTGCTGCCATGAATCTCATTGATGTGTAAATAACTTATTTGTATTGTATTTGTCTTGTCACATTCTTGTAACATGAGCTTTGTCTTCATTTACTATTTGTTTAAAAAACCACATGGTATGCTGTTTGCATTTTCAGTCCAGCACAATTCCATTCAACATAGCAGCTTGACAGGCCCTTTTTGAACCATAACAGAAATGATGTGTTCCTTTGAAATTTATCATGATTTTTGCATTTCAAACATGTGCAGATCAGTGCTAGTCTTGAATTCATGTATTTTGATCATTTCATCTTGGCTCATGTCCATATCATGTCTATGCTTGCAACTCATATACCTCTTTTTGATCCAAGGCTATTCTGAATCAAACTCTTGTTAAAATTCATTCAAGATTATATTTAGAACTTGCTCGTGTCTTTCCATAATCCTAATTGCACCTGCCATGATCTGTGGATACCAAATTGCATTTCAAGTTCATAGAATGCATGTTCTATCGATTTTATTTATCTGTGTGTAATCTCAAATTTTTAACTGCACCATCTTATTCCTCATTAAATTCCAAGCAATTTAGACTTTAATTTTGCTGAATTTGGTTTTGATTTGTTAAAGTTATGATCCAATCCGTATCTGCTTTGTTTGCTTTGGATTTGGGCCCATAATTGCTTGCCAAGATAGCCTTATCTTTTTCTGGGGTGGCTAAATACACGGATTTATAGCCACCCCGGTGGTAAAAAACTTGCGCGCTTTGTACCTTTCACTTGCCAGTCCTGAGTTCGATCCTTGGTGATCAACTCTTTTGGGCATTTTTATTTTCAGTTATCATTGATTTATTTTGTGATATTCCTTCCATTTCCTTACATGCGCGCGCATTACGTCTCAGTGGATAGATGTTGTGTTGGTGAACACAAGGGCGTGGGTTCAATCCCTACCCATGCCACTTTTTTTTATGTGCTTGTTTATTTTATTTTCATAAAAACTTTGAAACTTCAATAATCCATAACTTGTTCATTCTTCATTATTTTTAATCCGTTCTTTTTGCAAAATATTCGTATTAATGTCTATTTTCATTTTATGAAATAATATCTCAAATTGCTTGTTTTTTACAATGCCTTTTTGCCCACTTGTAAGTTGGTTCATTTTTAGGATCGTCACCTTACGTCTTGATGAATTTCTTTTATGCCATGCTCGACTTATCTCGTAATATTTGTTTGCGTTTGACTCCTTTGTGTTTGTTAACACATCAAAGCTTTGTCTTCTTTTGGTTATCACCTTGGGCTTACACGTTTTCCTCCTAAAAAACCCCCGGCCCCGTACCAAATTCATTTTCATAAACATCTTCAGTCATAAGAATCATTTTCTCTTTGTATTGAATTATATTAAGAAAGGATTAAGTGTAGACTTTTTCCTCTCCGAGTATTAAGATGCTCACTGTAGTATGAGTGGTCTTGATACTCATCTTTCAATACGAAGACGCAACTTTATCCATCACCTATCTCTTTCACCACCTTTCACTTTCATAACTTCCTTCCGAAACCTTTCTCACCTAAAACCTCGGTCCCGCACCGAGTGCATTTTCAAATCATTTCGTAACAAAAACTTGAATGGTCGTGGAGTGGTTAAGCGTAGGCCTTCTCATATCCCGAGTGCTGACATTTACCGTAGGGTTTACAGTCGCAAAGCACTTACCATTCAAAACCAAAACACTTTAATAAGAGAATGAAGTTCTCTTTATGTTGAATTAAAGAGAGAGGATTGAGTGTAGTCTCCTTCCTCTCCAAGTGTCAGGATATTCACTGTAGCGTGTGTGGTCTTGATACTCGTCTTTCAATACGAAGACGCTATGTTCGCCACACCTTTTTATAACAAAAACTTTGAGGTAAAGAATTGGGTACTACCCGTAGGGGTTACTATCTAAGGACTTATCTCACCCCTAAAAACAATTCAACCAATCAAATGTGACATCTTGCCTCGCATGGCGAAAACTAATCAATCTTTCGAAAATGATATGTTACGCCCGTTCTACCGCAAACAGGTAACACATAAGTCTCCTCACATGCGAGCAGCAAAACACCTAAACTGCTAGAATACGCACGATAGCATCATCCATAAAAACATCAACAAACCATATGCCGAACTATGGCTGCTCTGATTCTTTACTTCTTTCAAGTAAAGATACGTAGGCACAAGGGCCACAATCCTTGCCGAGCATATTCCCCCCATATCTGTAGTTCCCCGAACTACGTCGACTCTGAATTTCTCACATCTATTGAGAATACGTAGGCATAAGACTGCGAAGTCCTACCGAGTCTGTTCTTTCTCTTTTCACCCCCGTTATGCCTCCTTTCTTAGTTCCTAAACCCTCTTTCTTTATCCTTTGGAAAACACTTTTATAGCATAATATTTAAAGCAAATAAATTCGCACATCGACAAGCAAATGGTTCCCATCGAGTACAATGGATGCGAGGGGTGCTAATACCTTCCCCTCGCATAACCGGCTTCCGAACCCGTTCTTGGTTGCGAGACCATTTTATCCATTTCTTTCTTAAGGTTTTCTCGATATTTTCCTTTCCTCTCATGGGATAAATAAAGTTCGGTGGCGACTTTTCTGTCCTTTCTTTTCGCCTCCTCGTCGTTGCGCGATGCATTTTTCGAGTAGCGACAGAGCTTATGATCCTTATGTGACTTGGATTCGGGAGAGAGATGAGAGAGTGTTGATGCCTTTTCCACCTTGTGCGCCTTTATATCCTCTGATGATTGAGGAACCTACTACTGTTGATATCCAGAGGTATAATCAGTTGTGGTTTGAAAAAAAGGAGTTGCGTAAGGCAAATGAAGAGTTGGAGAAAGAGATTGTTCAACTCCGAAGCAAAAAGGTTGAAGCTACTTATTCCTGCATGAGGCAAACTGAGTTGGTAAACAAGCTAGGTATAGATCTTACCAAAGATATTCGCGCTCGTGAGCGTTTGGGTTTAGATTTGAAGGCTGTCAGTGATGTCCTTACTTCTAAGAAGAAGGAGTTGAATAGAGCTTACTTCGAGATTTCCAGGTTTAATGATCAGTGGAATGCTACCCTCACTAATAACAAAGAGCGGGAAGATGGACTCAAAGAAAAGACTGCTAAGTTGAAAGCTCAACTCCAAGTGAAGGATAAGAAGATTGTAGCTGAAGCCTCACTCCGACGTGACAGTGATTATAGACTGAATGAAGCGCTTGAAACGTTCGATGATTACAAGTCTAGAGCTGATGTGAAGAGGTGTAAGCTTAAGGAGGCTTTTGGTGAAGGCGCCTAGGAGGATTATGCTCAGGCTTTGCAGACCACTATTAGACGGAGAGAGCTGCTCATCCAGGGGTTGCTTGTCAAGCCTTACCATTCAGAGACGAAGGAGCTGTTAGAGGATTTCTAGTCTAGTTGTCATACTTGATTGTATTTCTTTTTAGTATGTTGTTATGATGTATATATTGACCATCACCAGATCTGTTGGCTGAGGTCGTTTTGATTCTATTGTATTCTTGTATCCGAATCTTGGCTCTCATTTTATTTATGAGGAGTTTGCTTATTGCTTATCTGTTAGCTCTCCATTGTCGTGCTGTTCTCGTGGAACTAGAATCAAGGGGGAAATTTCCCTAATGCATATATACATGTCTGCATACTGCATCATTTTGCATTTTTGCATCACAGGTGCCTCGGAACAGCTAACCTTATCTCTGTGGTTTGTTAGTTTGTTTCAGGATTAACAACCAGACGACTCACCGTTACGCCACTCGGGGAAATCAACGTAAGATCATGGAGAAGATGCATGTATGATGTAAGAATTCCGGGACAGGATGACCTAATTCATGGATTTGATGCAGGGTGTGGCAAACGGTCAAGAGCAGCTGAGGACTCTGGTGCAGCCATTAATTGCAAGAGTTGATGGGAATGGTGTGCTTCACGGGGGAACTGCTGTTAATCCTCCTCGTAATGATGGTGGCACGCCACATGCTAATGTTATTCCTCCAGTTGTTATCCCTCCGGGTGGAGGTAATGTAGGTGGAATCCCTATGCCTAAAATGGAGTATGTTGTGCATGGCAACAATGTTCCTCAGTGGGATGAGGGTCAGCAGGAAGATGTGTTCTGCATGCAAGATGTTGGTGTAGGATTGTCGTCTGAGGCAGATAAGAGGATTAAGGTGATTGAAGAGAAGATGTGTTGAAAAGTATATTTCCGACAAATATTTTTAATATCGTATCCACAGAGATTGGTGTTATTACCGCTGTTCTATAATTTTGATTGTTGTAAGTTCAAAGGTATTCAAATTGTTTGTTGATGAATAAATTGTTCTTGTCACTTGTAAGAAAAAATGAGATAATAAAAATGGTTTTAGAATAAAGTTTAGAAGCCTTGTCAAGATTGAGTTTCATTATCTTTGTTATTTATGTATTCTTAATATCACATGCATGCATTCAAACTCCATTGATAATATTCAAGTGTCCTCTCAATAATATTTATGTCTAAATAAGATTGTGACAATTATTATATAAATCCTTAGACGATCTCTCCATCTAACTATTGATATGATAATCTTGAATGTTTAACACAAATAGAAAAAGTAGTGAATAAATCTATCTCTACAATTTATTCTCTACTTGGAAAAATATTTTAGTTCAAGAATCAAACTACCTTTCTCAACAATAATTCAATTCTAATTTTGTAATGTAAAGAGAAAAAAATATTATTCCTTATCAAAGATGAAGTTTGTTACATGCAAGGATACAAATGTTACATAAACAACATAGGATAATTACTACCTCAAGCTTGACAAGAAATGAAGTTTTAGCTACTCATCATCTTCATTGATTCCATGGAAAATTCTTCAAGAATTTCTTCTTGCATGCCAAAACTCTCTAAGAACAAGAAAAATCTCTTCCAAAATCTCTCTAAGATATTCTAAAAACCTAAGAGATACTAGGACTCTTAAGTGTAATGATTATTTCCAACATGCAAGGGAAAAGTGCCATAAATAGCCTATGGGGCGCCACCCTACAAAAAGTGGTTTTACTTCCAAGACAGGACATGTGTCATTACTCTGCCTGTCGCTGAAATGCACTCAGTTCGCGGCGCGAACTGTCAAAAACAGAATTGCTTGCTTTGTTGCTTCTCATTTCTTTTGCCGACTTTGTTCTTCAAGTATTTCTCCGGAGATCTTTTTATGCAATCATTCTTTTCTTGACAAAATTTCTACAAGACTTAAAGAAAAAGTGAAATATCTATTCGATCAAAACAAAAATAACTAAAATTGAATGTTTTACTAAATTGTGATAAAAACTTGTGTGAATTTAATAAGAAACTGGTAAAAAGGGACCGATAAAATATATAAAAATTAATACCAATTGGTCCCTAACAAGATGCAGAGCTATGAAAATCAGAACTTTATGGGATTGGACATGGCTAACCTAGGGCTGATCCCAGACTTAAAAGTACCTTTGAAGTTCAAAGTTCCTGATTTTGATAAATACAAAGGCACTACTTGTCCTAGGGTTCATCTCCGTTCCTATTATCGTAAGATGTCCGCCTACTCAAATGATGAAAATTTGTTCATGCACTTTTTCCAAGACAACCTTTCTGGTCCTTCTCTTGAATGGTACATGAGCTTAGAACCATTCAACATCTGATGCTGGAGGGATTTGGCTGAGGCCTTCATTAAGCAATACCAGTACAATAGCGACCTTGCGCCAAACAGGGTCCAATTGTAGAATCTGTCTCAGAAGAATGGTGAATGCTTCAAAGAGTACGCTCAGAGGTGGCGTGAACTAGCAGCTAGGATGCAACCTCCCATGGTGGAAATGGAGTTAATTGATATGTTTGTTGCCACGCTACTGAGTGTATACTATGAGAAGCTGATCGGTAATATGTCAGGTAGTTTTTCTGATCTAATCATTACTAGGGAGAGGGTCGAAAACGACATTAAGCTCGAGAAAATTCAAGCTGGTGAAGGGTCCTCAGCCGGAGGAGGAATAAAACCTTTTGGTAACAAAAAACGAGAAGGAGAAACTAGCGCAGTATCTAGTTCCCGAGGAAGAAATAGAAATCAGCGTCAACATTACCGTCAGCAGCAGCCTCAGGTTGCAAGTATCACAATACCTGCAGTACCACAACAACAACAACAACAACCACAATAGAATCAACATAACTACGCTCCTCGTCGTTTTTAGGATCGGGGCAGGGCGGTAAATAGGCAGTTTGGCACGCCTCCGATGCCATATTCTCAATTACTCCAACACTTGTTACAGTTACAGTTGATATAGAAAAGGACTCTGGCTCCTTTGACAGGTGCACCACCTCCTGGTTATGATGCTAATGCTCGATGTGAGTTTCATTTTAGTGCTCCGGGTCACAATATTGACAACTATAAAGCGTTTAAGCATAAAGTTCAGGATCTCATAGACAGTAAGGCCATAAACGTTTCTCACGACGCGCCCAATGTCGTGCAGAACCCCATGCCTAATCATGGGGCAACTGGGGTCAGTGTAATCCTTGAAGATGAGAGCTTGAATTTTGTGTCGGATGTCGATGAGTTGAAGACGCCGCTGAGCTTTGTAAAGAATAAATTATTGAGGGGAGGGGTATTCCTAGGTTGTGATGAAGCTTGTGCTGAATGTTTGAGTCATCCCGAGGTATGTGAGAAGCTGAAAAACCATATTCAGAAGCTGATGAATGATGGTGTCTTGTAATTTGACAGAGTTGTTGAGAAGAAGACTGAGGAATTAGTGGTTGAAGAGAGGGATGAGGTTGCGACAATCTCGATTTTGTAGAAGACTATTACTATTTCCGTGTCGCCTAGACCGCCAACCATCATTATTACGAAAGCTGGTCCCGTACCATATTGAAGTACTAAGGAGATTCCGTGGAATTACGGAGCCGAAGTATACTATAACAGACAGAAGCAGGAGTTGAAAAGTTTACTGGTGGATTCTATGGACAACTTAGTAGGTGCTAGTGGGATTACCCGGAGTGGAAGAGTGTTTTCGCCTCCTGAGGCGAGTGCTGAAAAGTCTGACAAGGGGAAGGGTAAAGTAGTGGTTGAAGAGACTTCTCAAGCTGGTGAGAATGAATCCTTGTTGAAGGAGGCGGAGGAGTTCATGCGCCTGATAAGAAAGAGTGACTACAAGATTTTGGATCACTTACAGCAGACTCCGTCCAATATATCCATTTTGTCCTTGTTGTTATGTTCGGAAGCGCACAGGAACACTTTGTTGAAAATCCTAAATACAACTTATGTGCCCTAGAAGATATCTGTGAATCAACTCGAGGGATTTGTGGCACATGTAAATGTTGGTAATGGGCTAGGTTTCACTGATTTGGATCTGACGCCCAAGGGAAGGCATCATAAATGTGCGCTGCACATATCTTTTGAATGCCGAGGAGTCGTTTTGTCACATGTGCTTGTTGATACCGGGTCATCTTTGAATGTACTTCCGAAGAAAGCACTGATGAAGTTAGATACCCGTCATATATTGTGTACCCCAAGTGACTTGGTAGTACGAGCTTTTGATGGGACTCGAAGGTCCGTGTTCGAGGAGTTGACTTTGCCAATCTAGGTCGGTCCAGAGGTGTTTGATGTTGTGTTCTAAGTCATGGATATTCAGCCAGCTTATAGATGTCTGCTGGGACGTCCCTGGATATATTCGGCAGGCGCCGTAATGTCTACACTGCACCAAAAATTTAAATACATGGTGGGTGGCAGTGTCGTTACTGTTTGCAGAGAAGAAGATATAATGATTAGTCATTTATCTTCATTCAGGTATGTTGAGGTTGATGGCGAAATCCATGAGACTTTATGTCAGGCCTTCGAAACTGTGCGAATCAAGGACAAAACACCGGTTGTGAGCAAAGTGCCTAAAGTCGCCATGTCATCCTTTAAAGAAGCCCAGGAAGTGGTGAAGGCTAGGGCATCACAAGGTTGGGGCCAGGTATTAAACATCCCTAACAAGGAAGACAAATTCGGATTGGGATACAACCCATCTTCCTCCTCCCATAGCGCGCCGCGTTATAAGGGGCATGTCCAGTTTACTAGCTGTGGGGTAATCTTTGAGCAGCTTAATGCCATATCTGATGAAGACAATGACAACGATTGCGATATGGATGCATGGATTCGGCCATGTACTCCAAGACAAAACCTAAACAACTGGTCTGTCAAAGAAATCATCCAAGTGACGAAAGAAGAGTAATGATTTGTTTTTCTGATTATTGTATAACCCTATGTTTTACCCGGAACATAGTGGTATTTGTCTTCAGGGCCTAATTGTTTATGTTTGAACAGTCTTTCTATCAATCAATCAAAGGGCATTTTTCTGCATTCAAATATTGTGATCCTTGTCTTTCCTGTTTTATTTTTAACAATAAAATGGCAATGTGGTTTGTGCTTGTTTGCATATCATTTTAAGCACTAAATCATCATCATTGCAAGTTTCACATTGCAGACGACACTGCTCCAGAGTCGTCTATGACTCGCTTTGACTTTGATAATTTGATATTTCAAGCCGAAGAAGAGATTGATGAAGATGAAGACCTACCAGAAGAGCTAGCCATGCTTTTGAAACAGGAAGAGAAAATCATTCTGCCTCATCAAGAGGAAATTGAGGTCGTCAACCTGGGTACCGAGGAAGTCAGAAGAGATTTCAGGATAGGGGCTGCATTACAGAGTGATATCAAGCAAATATTGGTTGAGATGCTCCGAGAGTATAGTGATATCTTTGCTTGGACATACGAAGATATGCCCGATCTTGATACTGACATCGTGGTTCATCACTTGCCTTTGCATGAAGAGTGTCCGCCTGTTAAGCAGAAGCTCAGAAGGACCAGACCAGATATGGCTGTGAAAATCAAAGAAGAAGTCCAAAAGCAGTTGGATGCAAGATTTCTCGCTGTAACAACTTACCCTCCGTGGGTCGCTAACATCGTACTGGTGCCAAAGAAAGACAATAAGGTACGAATGTGTGTTGATTATAGAGACTTGAATAAATTGAGCCTGAAAGATGATTTCCCGCTCCCCCACATTGACGTATTGGTTGATAATACTGCATAATATTCCCTGTTTTCCTTCATGGACGGTTTTTCCGGATATAATCAGATTAAGATGGTGCCGGAGGATATGGAGAAAACAACATTTATTACACCGTGGGGGACTTTCTGTTATAAGGTAATGCCTTTTGGGTTGAAAGACGCAGGGGCAACCTATCAGCGGGCAATGGTCATTTTGTTCCATGATATGATTCATCATGAGATTGAGGTCTATGTTGATGACATGATAGCAAAGTCACAAACGGAGGAGGAACATCTGGTAAACCTTTTGAAGCTGTCCGAGAGGTTAAGGAAATTCATACTGAGGTTGAATACGAATAAGTGCACTTTTGGTGTCAGATCGAGAAAGTTGTTGGGGTTCATTGTCAGTGAAAAAGGAATTGAGGTCGATCCTGCAAAGATAAAAGCAATTCAAGATATGTCAGCGCCGAAAACGGAGAAAGAGGTATGTGGTTTCTTAGGTAGATTGAACTACATTGCTAGGTTCATATCTCATCTCACAGCCACGTGTGAACCCATGTTCAAATTTTTAAAGAAAGATCAGGCAGTTGTCTGGAACAAAAATTGCCAAAGGGCATTTGAAAAAATAAAAGAATATTTGCAGGAGCCTCCGATACTAATACCTCCAGTAGCCGGAAGACCATTGATAATGTATTTAATGGTTCTTGAGAACATCATGGGTTATGTTCTCGGTCAGCATGATGAGACTGGAAGAAAAGAGCATGCAACTTACTACTTGAGTAAAAAGTTCACAGATTGTGAGTCCAGGTACTCAATGTTGGAGAAAACATGTTGCGCACTTGCTTGGGCTGCCAAACGCCTGAGATAGTATATGCTAAACCATACAACCATGTTGATTTCAAAGATGGATCCGATTAAGTACGTCTTTGGAAAGCAAGCACTTTTGGGGAGAATTGCCAGGTGGCAGATGGTTTTGACAGAGTATGATATTCAATACGTTTCCTAGAAAGCTATCAAGGGGAGCGTTCTGTCGGAATATCTTGCTGAACATCCGGTTGACGATTACCAACCGACAAAGTTTAAATTTCCCGATGAAGACATCATGTTCTTAAAAATGAAGGATTGCGATGAGCCATTACCCGATGAAGGTCCGGAGAAGGGTTCCCAATGGCAGATGATATTTGGGGCAATTATCATGACGCCTCATGGTTCTCATATCCCCTTCACTTCTAGGTTAACATTTCCTTGCACTAATGATGTAGCCGAATATGAAGCGTGCATTATGGGGTTAGAAGAAGCCCTTGATTTGAGGATCAAGAATCTAGATGTGTATGGCGATTCAGCGCTAGTTGTCAATTAGATCAAGGGAGAATGGGAGACCCGGCAGCCTAATCTGATACCTTACATGAACTATGTAAGGAGATTGTTACCTTTCTTTGATCGGGTAGAATTTCACTACATGCCGAGGGCGGAGAACCAGATGGCGGACGCTCTAGAAACGTTGTCCTCAATGTACAAGGTGAACTATTGGAATGATGCACCATGAATAGTCATCTCTCGCCTTGATAGGCCGACATTCGTATTCGCCATTGAGGAAGCTTCGGACTGCAAGCCGTGGTATTATGACATCCAGAATTTCCTTAAGAACCAAGAATATCCGCTAGGGGCGTTGACACGGGATAAGAAGACTCTTAGGAGGTTGGCTGGGAACTTCTATCTGAACCAAGATGGTGTACTCTACAGGAGGAATTATGACTTGGTGCTTTTAATATGCGTGGACGAAAAAGAAGCTAGTCTGCTTATGGAAGAGGTCCACAAAGGTGCCTTTGGTACACATGACGGTGGGCATGCCATGTCTCGAAAGCTGTTACGAGCAAGGTATTATTGGTTGGCTATGGAGTCATATTGCTTCACGCATGCAAAGAAGTGCCATAAATGCCAAATTTATGCTAACAAGATTCATGTGCCGCCGAGTCCGTTGAATGTCATGGCGTCTCCCTGGCCTTTTTCCATGTGGGGCATCGACATGATTGGCAAGATTGAGCCTACCGCGTCTAATGGACATCGCTTTATCCTGGTAGCCATTGATTACTTCACCAAGTGGGTCGAAGCAACTTCCTATGCTAATGTCACTAAGCAAGTGGTAGCCTGGTTTATCAAGAAGGACATCATCTGTCATTACGGAGTGCCCGAGAGAATTATTACTGATAATAGTTCGAACTTGAATAACAAGATGATGAAGGAATTGTGCCAGAATTTCAAAATTGAGCATCACAACTCATCTCCATATCGTCCGAAGATGAAAGGCACTGTTGAAGCGGCCAACAAGAATATCAAGAAGATAGTGCAGAAGATGGTTGTAACCTATAAAGATTGGCATGAGATGTTGCCCTTTGCTTTGCATGGATATCATACTTTGGTACGTACCTCAACTGGGGTAACTCCTTTCTCGCTGGTGTATGGTATGGAAGTTGTCCTGCCATTGGAAGTCGAGATTCCTTATTTGAGAGTCCTGGTCGACGTCAAGCTTGATGAGGCAGAATGGATAAGAAATAGATTGAATAAGCTCAGCCTGATGGATGAGAAAAGGATGTCGTCTATTGCGTATGAGCGGTTGTATCAGAGCAGGATGAAAAAAGCTTTTGACAAGAAGGTGCGACCGCGAAGCTTTCAGACGGGCGAGTTAGTATTGAAGAGGATTCTCCCTCCACAAACAGATCACAAGGGCAAATGGACTCCCAACTATGAAGGTCCATATGTCGTGCGAAAGGTTTTCTCTAGAGGAGCCTTGTTGTTATCAACCATGGATGGTGAAGATTTCACATCCCTTGTGAACGCAGACGTAGTTAAAAAATACTTTGCTTAAAGAGATCCGCTGGAATGAAAAAAGAATATCCAGGAAAAAATGGGGCATCCCGGCGAACCATAAAAAGAATGGGTTCGGGCAAAAATTAGGGATATAAAAAGAAAAGATGTAAGCCCACAAAGTTGAAAACCTGAAAAGGCAACTTTGGCAAAAATGGGTATCCCGGTGAATTGAAAACCCGAAAGGGCGATTCAGGTAAAAGTTAGGGATTTGAAAAGCAAATGACTACGGTCTGCGTTTTGATCTTCACAGTATAGTGGATTGAGGGAAGGACCTGAGGGCCATTTATCCGAATCAATCTCTTCAGAAGATGAAGCATTGGGGAATCATCGAAGTAAGGTGATTCATATATGGATCAACTCATGGTGTTTGTCTGTGCCACATTGCCGACATTTTGTATATTTCTGTGCATTTCTGTAAATTTTTGCGCAGCTTCCTCTTTTCAGGGGTTGCATCTGTTGTAAAATCTGCCTATTTACAGGCCATTTGTCAATAAAACATATATTATTCAGTAATTTGTTTGTCTTTACTATTTTGTTTGCGAAAAACGCCTGATGTTTTGATAAACTTGTGCATACATAAACTTGCAGGCTTTGACCGATAATCATTAAAACTTTGATTTATTTGAACAATGTCATAGATGATGACCGTGATGGTTCCGTTTGTGCAGGATATCTTGTTGTTTTTTATCTGCAGGGTCGTTACCCTTTGGGCAAATTTCTAGAGGTGTATCCCCAGTAGGATCACCGTTCCCACAGAAAAAAGTCGTGTAGTTGAGACTCAATTTTCTCTTCAGCAGAGGCTTGTATCTGACAGAAACGGATGTGCAGGATGAGGGTGTACACTTCTCCCCAGCAGATTGTTTATATACACTCATTCCTTGGCAGTTCAAGACTGAATTCTCTAACAGGGTAGAATCATCCCCGGAGCATCGAGATTGATATCCCTCGGGCAGGTCAAGTATGTGCTCGTGTCCTCAACAGGTTGTAGGTACGCACTTACTCCTCAGCAAGTCGAGATTAGATTTCTTTCCACCCGGCAGGTTTGGAAATGTTTTCCCAGCAGCGGAGCAAATTCAAGATTTTGATTCCCCACAGAGTCTAAGCATATGATTTGGTATCCCCTTAGGGTTTAAAGTGGTGATTCATTCTCCAAGCAGAGGTCGAAGAGGTTTCCTCTCATTGGCTAATCCCTAGCAGAGTCAGCAGAGCAGTTATTCTTCCCTGCAGAGTGAAGTTACTCCGAGAATTGTTATTCTTTATCCTCAGCAGAGAGAGTGTGGGATAATTTCCCAGTAAATCTTATTCGGTTATCCCCAGCTGAGTAATCCCCAGTAGGTCGGATTTTTGATCTCCGGCAGAGCAGAATTATTGTTTAGCATGTTGTGTTATATCCTCATTAGAGTGAATTTGATCTCCCCATCCGAGTCGGGTGAGCCCCGGAAGAGTTATATTCTGGTAAGGCCATTCAGGGCACTTTCCCCCAGTAGAATTTGCATTGATCCCTAGCAGGGTGAATTTTTGTTCTCGTCAGAGCAATATTATCTAGGGAAGTTCTTTTTCAGAAAGCCATCCAGGGCTTATTTCCCAGCATAAGTCCAATCGTAATTGGCATGTTCCATCTCCCCGGCAGAGTCGGCCTTTGTCCCTTCGGCATTTATTTTGTTGATTCGGTTCTGGTGCATTTTGCATTGTGCATTGCATCCTCAAACGCGTAGCATTTCCATTTTGTATGGAGCATTACACCATTTTCAAACATATGTATTTGAAACATAAGCCAGGTTGTTACCTCTGGTTTTTCAAGTGTATTTCCAACAGATGGATGATTTCTTTTGCCCGTATGGTATTCAGACCATGGTAATTTGTGATATTAATTCTCCAGTCCGTACAGGTATCCAGACCTCGGCAAAAGATCTTTCATGGATGTATTTCAACTTATCAGGTGTTTCCCAACAGAGTTGCTTGGTTAAGTTTCTCTTCCTTCCCTAGTGAATTCGCCACCAGATTTGCTTGTTTAAGTTTCTCTTTCCCCAGCGGAGTTCATTTGTGAATTGTCGTCAAAAGTTTATCAACTGCGTGTTGATCCGGCCTTTAGGTTCGATGCTCGCTTTTATTTAGCGAATGCCTGCTGGTTAGCAAAAGTTTATCAACTGCGTGTTGATCTGGACTTCCGGTTCGATGCTCGCTTTTATTTAGCGAATGCCTGCTAGTTAGCAGAAGTTTATCAACTGCGTGTTGATCCGGCCTTCGGGTTCGATGATTGCTTTTATTTAGCGAATGTCTGCTAGTTAGCAGAAGTTTATCAACTGCGTGTTGATCCGGCCTTCGGGTTCGATGCTCGCTTTTATTTAGCGAATGCCTGCTGGTTAGCAGAAGTCTTCTCAGCTTCAGGTTGAGCCGACCTTCGGGTCCGATGCCTGTTTTTATTGAACAGATGCCTGACAACGATGTCAGATGTTTTTTTCTCAGCTTCATGTTGAGCCGACCTTTGGGTTCGATGCCTGTTTTTATTGAACAGATGCCTGGCAGTGATGTCAGATGTTTTTTCTCAGCTTCGTGTTAAGCCGACCTTCGGGATCGATGCCTATTGTTTCAATAGATGCCTGATGGTGATATCAGATGATCTTTCCGATGTAATGTCGTTGCCTGTGTGTTAGCAGATGTCTCTTCCAACTGTGTGTCGAGGTTTTCTGATTGGTAATCAGTTAGTCTGTTGCCATTGCAACTATTAATTCAGTTATTTTTGGAGATTTTTGTTCTAGTAATAGTTTGCAGTTCTATTTCTGCGGTTGGCAAATTTCCGGGTTATTTGGTATTCAACCATCTTTTACCTTAATTTTTTGAAAGTCGTTCGGTTTTCACTCATTCAGGTCCAAGTCGCTTGAATAGGGGCAGCTGTTGTACCCCAAAATTTGCCCAACCTTTTTCTTCATTTGGCTTATGTTTCATTTCATTCTTTAGCATTTGCATTTGTATAGCATTGTCTTTTGCAGGGGATCAAGGGAGGTGTGTCATTCAAGAGAAGGTTATCAAGGGTTTCAAGCTCAACGAAGAGTGTTTACTCAAGTTCTCCAATGCTTACAATCATCAAGAGGTGGTCAAAGTTCTCCGAGGGAGAAGATTGACAGGTGTTGCTTACCTCATATCTTGGAGGACAAGTGAGGATCATCAGGGGTTCACAAAGCCATGGATATGGATACGAGGTGTTGGAGAATCTCATTGAGTGCTTTTGAAGTCATTGTGGAGCTTATTTATGCATTCATTTCACTTGCAAGAGTTCATAGGCAAAGGTTGTGCACCTAGGGTTTCATTTGCTTAGTGCATGGTCAACTCTGGGCTTGAAGGAGTTGGAGACTCGGTTCCAAGTCATTGGAGTCATAGGAAATTATTTTGAGACATCTAGGATGTCATTTAAAGTTCAAATCAAGGAGAATCAAGAGTCTAAGGAGTTACTAAATTAGGGTTTCAGAGGATCTCAGTGTAAAATCCCCTTCTTTAGTGCCCAACTTCAAGGACCATTTACCTCAAGATACAAGTTGAATCTCATTTTCTTACAAACATAAGACTTGTAAGGAATTTTCTAAGCTTTATTTTGAGTACTAGAACACATCCATTGGGTTTGTGGAACTCAAGTTATGATGCCATCAAGTTATAGGTCTCAGATGAACATATTTTTCAGTCAACAAAAGTCAACTTACTTACAAGGAACGTTTGACCTAGAATCATGTTTCTTCTCAACTTTTGATGAACATGAAAGTTATTCCTCATGATCTTAGCTTTCTAAAAAGTCCTAGAAGTCCTTAATATCATTTTTTGAACTCAAGTTATGAAGCTTGCAAGGCAAGGGTATTTTGGGAAACTTTGATTATAGGCTATTTTCCTTATGGGTAATTCTCATGCACTTAAGTACGTCAAATGGAACTTCAACAAACATGGAATTTGCTCCAGATGACTTCAATTACATCATGAAACTCAATATTGGCATGAATTATGCATGGTTATGGACATTGGTGGAGAATTTCAAATGAAAATTGAACTTTTAAAGGTGATTTCAATTGAACATTCTTTAGGCCATTTACATGATTTATTTTGATTCAATTTTGTCCATATTGAGTCAACAAGCAAAATGCACAAAATTACTTTGGTTCATGAAGGAAAAATCACATGGAATTTCAAGTTACTTCACAAAGAATTTTCACATCCAAACTTCATAATTGGATCATAAACAAAGCCCATTTCAATCCTAATGTGAAATTCAAGTTCCCAGCTGCAAGGCCAAATGAAATTCAAGTGTGTATGCAGTGGTATTCACGTGTGCATGGGAAGCATTTCCAATTTCGACATTTTCAAATTTCAGCCAAACAAGACTTCATGGGCCTTTAATTCATTCACATATCCAACATATAAAAGCTCCAAATGAAAATTAAGAGCTCAGAATTGCATTTTTGTTTTGGAATTGGAAGAGAGCTCAAGTTCAGTTTTGGAATTGGAAAGCAAAATTCAAAATCACGAATCTAGATCTAGAGCAATTCAAAGCAAATTGAAGCAAGTATCATCTTCCTCAAGCTAATTGGAGTTGATCTGCACATTTTAGAGCAAGCTAACACTCAATTGAAGCACCAACGGAGTGTCTCCGTTAGGTAATCTTCATTTCAACTTTTCTCTCATGTTAGGCACTGATTTAGGTCATTGTTGGTTGCATCTGAAGCCCTACCTCGTGTAGGCAATGTTTGAGTAATTGATTGTGATGTTTGATGAAGTTTGCAGATGTACATTCCAAACGTGTTCCGTTCGAATCTCATAATCTAGCCGTGTTTAAAACAAATGAACCATGGATTTGGGATGTACATGAGTAGAGCTTCAATTTGGTGCAAGATTTGGCACGTTTTGGTGAAGTTTTCAGAGCTGATCTCCGGCCACCTCGCCGGAGAAGATGACCGGAGCTAGGGCTCCGGCGTCTGGTTCAATCTCAGGTGATGGTGATGTGTCCTTGGTTGACACTTTGACTGGATGAGATGAACGCTCTAGATTGTTTTGACTTGCACGCGTGGCTCTTTTGACTGCCACCTCAATTATTTAAATGGTGCGTTTTGACTTATTTGCTGAGTTGAGTGGATTTGGGCCAAAGTTAATTTTCACACCCCTTTGTTTGATGAGCCCAATGATTCTGAACGCAGATTGTTGCTATTCACACCGTTTCATTTTAATTGTTTTATTTTTTTTTATTTCATTTCTGTTTTGATTTTGATTAATTAAGAATGCTTCCAATCATGATAAAATTCAACCAAAAATATTTTCTGACACTTTAATGTGTTATTTAATTTTTCATAATTTTTAATTTCATTTTCCATTTATTTTTCAATTAAAATTGAATTTAATGATTGGAAGGGTTTTTTTGGTGTTTTTCATTTGTTCTTCTTTGTTCTTGTTGATTTTGTTGACCAATTGAAACCTCCAATGAATGAGACTTATTCCTAAATGAGCTGAGGTGTCTTAGAGGGTGGTTTTGGTCAATGTTTAGCCTTTTTTTGGTTGACTTTCATCTCCATTTGTTTGACCTTCGACAACCCTCCTTCAAAGTGGAGCACCCTTAGTGAATTCATTTCTTTGGTGATGCTTTGAGCGGACTTTGGTTGTGTTATTTTGGCCTCTGATTGCCAACATCTTTGTGAGCTTTGTGCATTTTATTTGGATTTATTTGAATCATTTTCCTATTTTTGGTGTACCTTGCAAGTCAAGTCACCCTAAGGATGGTTCACATATACTAGTTGACCTAGTTTGGGTGGGAGATGACCTTTGTGGATCCCATATGTTTCCAACTCCTCTTGATTCACATTTTTAATATGTTGAAGTTGCTGGTTGCAAATTTTTAGGGCATAAAGTTGGTTGGTTCTTGTTGTAAGTTGCATACTTGTAAGGCTTTCCATTTGTGTTCTAATGTTGAAACTTTCCTTGCTTGCCTTTTTCTTTGGTTTCCCATTTCTCTTCTCTTGTTCTCACTTCTGTCCTAGGACCTTGGGGACTCATCCAAGATGATTTGGTTCCTCTTGCTTGCACTTTGAGTTTCTTGGATGAGAGGTCACTTTGAGAATTTCTTTTGGTTTCTTTCTTGCATGATCATTGTGATGTTTATGGTTGAGATTTCATTTGATGTTGCTTGCTGCCCAAGCCTATTCTCCCATACTCATCTTGATCATGTCTTCTCCTTTTGCTTTCATGCATTGCCTTTTGGTTTAGTGATTGATGTGCAAATGGTTGTAGGAATTATATTTCTCCCATTTTATCTCACTTTTGGCTTGAACTTGTTTAAGTTCTCTTGTTTGCATCTCTCATTTGTTTTTGCATATTTTTTCTTGCTTGAAGAGGTTGATATGTGCTTGTGGTGGTTATTACCCCCACACCTTTTTCCTCCCCTTTCTTCTTTGTGTTGCATTGCATGTTTGCATCCTTATCTTCTTTCTCATTTGCACTTGGTTTCTTCCTCTTTTTTGTTTTCCTTTGCCATGTTCCCCTAGGACTTCTAATCTTTCTTGTTCAAGATGGATTATGATAGACATTAGGTTTGAATCCAAGCATGATAACATTAGGGTAGTCTTCCCTTTTCATCTCAATCATAGGTGTACATTGCATGATAACATTAGGTTGAGGTTAGTCTCCCTTTTAGAGTGTGTCTTCTCTTCTCATCTTAAAACTCTTTCAAAATACATAATAAAGGATAATAAGTGTTGTACGCTATGAGCCTTAATCATTTGGGAAATGATGATTGGGGGGCCTCCTCTCAATTTTCTAGAGTGTTTAGCGTATGTCCTTTGGACGATATGTGACACATTCGCTCCTAAGGCATAGTCGATGCTCTATCGAGTCACTTTTCTTTTTCTTTGTCCCTATGGCCTGTAGCTTAGATAGTTTAACACCCTTTAGAAGATAACAAACATGGATCCCGTCGAGTATGACGGACGTGAGGGGTGCTATTACCTTCCCCTTGCGTAACTGACTCTCGAACCTGAGATTTAGTTGCAATGACCTGTCATCTCCCATTTTTGTAGGTTTTCTATAATCGTTTCATTTCCTTCATTGGGATAAATAACGAAAGGTAGCGACTCTTATGTCATTGCTGGTCCCTCTTTGCAGCGATGCGACAGATAGTTGTTTAGCTATCGAGTTCTAGGGTAATAAGGAGATGGAGTGGACGTCGAGTGACTCTTTGGGAGCTTTAGGTGGCATGGTAATCATGTGGAATAAAAATTTGTGGTCTCCTAATTATAGTTTCAGGGGAAGGTTTTGTAGGGATCAACGTTTGTTGAAGGGGAGTGAGTTATAACCTTGTCAACGTATATGCGTCTTGCAATTCCTTTAGTAGAAGACCTCTGTGGAATCAACTTATCAAGATTAGGAGTAAATGTTGTTTTGAGGAATGATGTTTATGTGGTGACTTTAATGCTTGAACCAATAGAGAAGAGAGAATGGGCATAAGTCTGAGCAATATGGTTAGTGAAATGGAGGATTTTAGTTACTTCATAGATGAGATGAAGCTTATTGACTTGCCGTGTGTAGGAGGGCGTTTCACGTTGTATAGTGGTATTGGCTCTGCCATGAGCAGATTAGACAGATTTCTATTATCTGAGAATATGATTTATAGTTGGAAGATATCGACCTAGGATATTGGAAAGAGAGACATCTCAGATCACTGTCCCATCTGGATAAAACTATGTTCCGTTGATTGGGGACCAAAACTGTTCCGTTTCAATAATTGTTGGTTCAAACACACAGATTTTATTGATTTCTTAAAATCATATTGGATGAAATTAGATGTTAAAGGAAGAGGAGATTTCAAATTGAGTGAAAAATTGAAGATGTTAAAGGGTAGATTAAGGTGGTGGAACAAATCAGTATTCGGGTGGGTCGACTTTAAAGTTGCGGAGGCAGTGGATGATCTTAACATTTTGGATTCTCTTTTCGTCGATAATCATGGGGGAGCTATAAAGAAGTTGTTAGAGGATAGGAACAAAATCATTGAAAAGACGTGGATTAATTTGAAACTCAAGGAAAGTATGCTGAGGATGAAATCTAGACAATTGTGGTTAAAAGACGTTAATAGGAATACGCGTTTCTTTCATAACTCCTGGAAAGATATGTACAAAAGAAACAATATTTCTTTAGTATTAGGAGAATAAGAAATGTGGGAGGGGGTGAAGGAAGTAAAATCAGTTGTAAAGAATCATTTTGAAAGCTTTTTAAAGAGAGCAGTACGCACAAACCGATTTTAGATGGTCTGAACTTCAAGAGTATTAATGTTGTAGATAACAGATTTCTTGAGAAGGAGTTAACAGAGGAAGAAATAAAGGATGCAATATGGAGTTGTGGTGGTGATAAGTGTGTGGGGCCAGACGGTTTCAGTTTAGAGTTTTTCAAAAAGTGTTGGCTCTTTATCAAGGAGGATGTTCTTTTATTCGTTAGGGTTTTTTACAGCAAACCGAGACTAATTAAAGAAACCACCGCTTCCTTCCTGGCTTTAATTCCCAAAGTAAAGAATCCTCAAAGCTTGCTAGAATATCGTCCTATATGTCTTGCAGGGTGCTTCTACAAGATTCTGGCCAAAATTCTTGACACAAGACTGAAAGCTATTATTGGGAAGCATGTCTCAAACAAGCAGTCTGCGTTTATCCTAGGCAGAAACATATTAGACAGAGTTTTAATAGATAATGAAGTATTGGACTTGGCAAAAAGAGATAAGAGGAGTTGCTTAGTTTTGAAAGTGGATTACGAGAAAGCTTATGATAGTGTAAGTTGGAATTACTTGAGGTACATTTTCTGTAAAATGGGATTTGGTGATCAATGGTTAGGTTGGATGGAGGCATGTGTCTTTTCAAGTACAATGTATGTTTTAGTCAACGGTAGCGTGACGGAACACTTCAAGGTGGAGAGAGGGCTTCGTCAAGGAGATCCTTTATCTCCTTTCATTTTTTGTCTTGGCTATGGAAGGTCTTACGCTTTTGCCGGAATCAGCTGTGGAGCTTGAGGGAATATAATGGTTTCAAGATAAATGAGGAGATTTGTGTAGACATTTTGCAGTTTGCCGACGACACAATAATTTTAGGAGATGGTGGTTTTGATAATCTCTGGAGTATAAAAACTATTTTGAGAGGATTTGAACTGATTTTTTGTTTACGGGTGAATTTCTACAAAAGCAGCATCTATGGTATTAATGTCAGTAGCTGGTGCTTGGAGGCGACATCTTCTTTCCTTAGGTGTCGTGTTGATTTACTTCCTTGTAAATATTTAGGTATTTGGGTTGGATCCAATCCTAGAAGACTGCATAATTGGAGACAATTGTTGAGCAATATTAGGGGTAAATTGTCTTCTTGGAAGGGGAAATCTTTATCTTTGAGGGGTAGGGATGTTCTTATCAATGTTGTGCTAAATTATGTACCTATATATATACTATGTACTTCTTTAAAGCGCCAAGAAAAGTGTTGCTTGAATTTTGTAGCATTATGAGTAATTTCCTTTGGCGCGGGGGTGAGGGCAAGAAACCTATTCATTGGATTAGATAGGATCAAGTTTGTAAATCAAAGGATGAAGGCGGACTCGGTACTAACGATGTAAAGGTGTTTAATAAAGCTTTGCTCTTGAAATGGAAGTGGAGGGTGGTCAATGATCACGATGCAATATGGAGAGGTCTAATCAATCATAGATACATTAACGCAGAAGTTAAGATGTTCATTGGTGATAAAGCGTCATTAATCGTGGTGACTCCATTTGGTGGAGAGATTTGATTTTGTTATATTCCAATGAAGATGGAAATCCCAACTGTTTTTCTACCAGTACTTTGTGCAGTGTGAAGAATGGTTTGAATACATCTTTTTGGTTTAGCAATTGGACGGGTAAGCAACCTTTAAAGGAAGCGTTTCCGGAGTTTTTGACCTAGCTACGGATCCGTTTTACAGCATTGCAGAAGCGGGTTTTTGGCTCAATGGATCTTGGAACTGAAACAGGCAGGCAGTGAGAATGTCGCAGACTGAAAGTGAAGGATGTATAGGAGCATAATTTCTCCAAGTTCTGTAAGATAATAGTTTGTTATTTATGGAGGAAGGTGACGTTTGCGAATGGGTGTCGGGGAATCATTTGGTTTACACTGTCAAGTTGGGCCATATGGTGTTAAATTTAAATAGTGGTGTTGGTTCTATCCGAGGCGAGCAACGTAATGTTGCAATTTGTGTTGAAAAATTAAAGCCCCATAGAATACACTATTTTTTGGCTGGCGTTGGTTTTTCGATACATTTCCCACAAGAGAACAATTGTTCAAAAGGAGGATCTTATTAGAAGAAAGGGAGTTATGTTGTCTTTTTTGTTCTTCGACAACAGAATCTCGAAATCAAGTTTTCAGTAGCTGTGTTTTTAGCAGGAAGAGTTGGTTAGCTTTGTCCAATTGGATAGGTTTTGATATAGGATTAACAATAGAAGAAATTTATTTGTCCGTTCTTTTTTTCGATTATGAACAACAAGCAGGTTAGCAGTATAATTTGTGTCGGGTGGCTGGCGATTGTTTAGAACTTGTGTTTGTGACATAATGATATTTTGTTTAGAGGTGCAAAGCCAATTTTTGAGTTATGTTGGTTGAACATCCAAATCAAGATGTGGGACTAGTTAAGGGTAGATCCCAATTTTAGCACTCAAAGTAGATTTTTTGATTGGATATCTTCTCTGTTGTGATTCTCTGTTTTTTTCGTTCCAGTCCGTGTTGTAAGAGATCCGAGTAACCCTTGTACTCGTTTTTTTAGTGAATGAATCAATTGCTTATTAAAAAAAGTAGAAATCAATTCTATTTAAAGTCGGTTTACAAAACTCTATTCATTCAAGCAGTTTTTGAAATTAAATTGAATTTTAATTTCGAAACTGCATCTCAAATTAAATTAAATTTTAATTTCGAAACTACAGTATATCTGTGAAAAACCGTTGGGACAATAAATCAATTTTTTTATTTTAATCATTTAGATAATAATCAATTTAAACAAATAAATAATAAATGATAATAATAAACAATAAACAAATAATATAAATTAACAATAATAATAAAAAAGAACACCAAGTCATGGTGGTTCCTCTATTAATATTTACTATTTTACACCAATCTAGGGTTGATCCAAGGAATCCTTGGTTAGTTATCAACAATCTCTACAACTAAACCAACATATTTCTATATTATAATTTACAAATAACACTTATATCAACATAATTCTTATTGTTTTTTAATTTTTAGTAATACTTAATACATTTTGATCCCTAATAAAAAAAATACACTATTTAATTTCTTACAAAATTTAATTAAATTTTGATCCCTAACAAAAAAAAAGCCCTATTTAATACCTTAAAAAATACACCATCTAAAAATACTCATGTTAAATCATATATTATAGTAACATCACATTGAAATCAGAGAACAAAAATTCAACATTACCATCACATACATTATAGATATACTATAAAATTCAACATATTATTGTACCATCAAATTCCAAAATATTGTACACACAAATAGAACTTCAAAATCTAAAACATCTAATATCACAAAAATAAACAAAACAAACAAAGTGCCATAAAATTGTAATCAGTGTTGTACCAACTATTACAACTGAAAAAAATATTTGATAATTCCATCAAATTCAAAAGATAAACTAAATAAAGTATAAGGAAATTTTGACTTTGAACTTCCATCATCACCTGTGACTAAATAAAACAAAAATACTACACATAAGACAGTCCAGTCACTGTCCAAAAGTAGAAAAAAAAAAACCGATTTAAGAAAAATATTAGTAGAGGGACTAACATGTCTCGGTTAAATTTTGCAAGGGACTTAATAAGGACTTTTTTTTAGGGATTAATTTGGGCTCTCCAATTTTTGTGAGGGGCTAAAATGGGTTTTCACCCGAATTAAAAAATAATAAGAAATTATGTTGATATAAGTGTTATTTATAATTTAAAACATAGAAAATATGTTGGTTTAGTGGTATAGATAGTTGTCCACTAATCAAGGGATCCTTGACTCAATCCTTGCTTATATGAATATTACGTAGATTTAAAAATAATTGAAAATAAAAATAGTAAGTCCATGTAAGCAAAAAATAATATAAATATATAAAATAAAAACTATAAAATAAAAACAAGTAAAAAAAATAAGAAAGAAAAATAAAAAGAAACAAGATTGGGGAGGTGCACCAAAAGGGATTAGAGAGAGGAAAATAAAATGTTAACCATCCACCATTCAAGCGTTGAGACATGGCGAGGGTGTAAAACGTTTAAAGAAAAATAAAACTTCCTCTTCTTCCTCAATAGAACAAACAACAACAACAAGTCGTCTTTTCATCAAAAACAAAACTATTATGTTTTTTTAAGGAAAACCAAGCTCTCCAAGGTTTGTAACAACAGCAACCATCAAACCAAGCTCAAGAAAATACTTTCCACTCACATATCCTTTATCGTACAATTGGTCGATGGTGAGAAATGCAAGGCAGTTCGTGTGTGAGGGAGATTAGTTGCGTTTGGGTTTCGCGCGTGGTGGTGGTGGGTCTTAGTTGTGGAGGGTAAGAGGCAGTTTAGTTGTTGTGCATGGCGAAGGAAGTTGTGGTTCATTTTTTATGGCAGTGATTTCTTAATGAAGTTTAATAAAGATGAGAGATATAAGAAGATGGTTAGAATAAAAAAGGATGAAGGTTATGTGAGGTTTGTAAGTGACTAAGAGAGTCGTATATGGTGTGTGTCTGATAGTGTAGAAAAATGAGAAGAAAAAATTAAAATGAACGCATTAAAATGATTAGCATGAAATAAACTTGGAAACATACATGTTTTGATCAAATTTTGAAATAAAAATCAATCGATTAAAAGGCTCAGACGGACAAAAATGTGACCTAAAAAGTAGTTGAAAAATTAAAACGAGTGTGTCAGGTTAAACTATGCGAACCTAGATTAAGAATATTGACGTCTACAAGCTCGATTTTGAAATTTTTCGCCCACTAATTCGACTTACATAAACAATCAGAATTCAACGTAGTTGAAATCTTTTACACTAAACAAAATGTATGTTGTAATAAGTAAAAAATGCATATGTCTTGTGAATGCATTGAATTGTTAATCGAAGAATCATAAATAGACAATCAGATAAAATTAAAACCTCTCTTGGACCATTTTCTTCTGATTCTCCATTACAATTAAACCCTACAAAGATTCAGAAGACAACAATACTCTTGATTTTCACCCTCTGGACCTCTGAAACAAAATGCAATGGAATGAACGATGCACTGAGACTAAACAATTAAGCCCTTTCACTTCTTAATCAATAGATGATTGAATGAATGTCATCAAGGCCAAATAAAAATGCCAGAACTCCTGAATTTTCATCTCAATCATGATATATGCTTTTGACTGAAAGAATTCATGATAAAAATGAAATGATTATGCTATGTAGATGTAAGTAAAAAACTCAGGGTAAAATTTAAGGTATGACACAATCATTGTTTGCAAATTCTAAAACCTCATGGGTATAACTAAAGGTTTCCTTCTTTGTGCGGTATTTTCTACCAACCAAGACAACCCAAGTGAGAAGCGAGATTAATAACTTTTATCCAAGAGGACGGGGAGTCTCTCTTTGATGCATGAGAACGTTTCAAATACTTGTTGAATCTTTACCCCTTCCACGATGAAGGTTCCATGGTTTTAAGATTGGCAACCATTTTGCTAAAACATGGTTTACAACAGGATGATGTGTGTGATGTTATAACATGTTGTTCAGTTCACTTTGTGAGTAGATGTCATGACAGATGTTGTAACATAACGCTAGTTCTGGCTGCTTTAAATCTTGACAAGATTTGATTTGATTATGTGATATTTTATTTTGGATATATCTCATTAATTTACGTAGGTCAAGAAGATTTTATCTGGAATAAGTTTTTATCTCTTCAATTATACACAAGGAGCTAATTTTGGAAGATGAGACAAATTAGGAAATATTGTGTTTGTTCCAAGATTTAAAGAGATCTTTTCTGCACAATTTATGCAGCCCTTAACATATGGATCAAGAAATGTCTGGGTGAAGATTTCGAAGCCCATGGACTGCTGAGGAGTATTTAAAGAAGACCTAAACCTATTGTAAACACAGACTTTTCACTTTTGTAAAAATAAGTGTAGGTTTTATAGACTAGGTTTTGAGAGTCTCTTGTATGTGTAACTTTATATGTTACCCTTTGCATTGTTTGATATATTGTGGTAGACATATTGCTTGTGTATGTTGTTCTCTGCCTAAAGCTTTTAAGCAACGGAGTTGAGTATTGTTCTTAGATGAAGCTTTTAAGAAAGCCAAGTATTGTCTTGGAAGTGTGCTACTTCTAGAGTTTGTTGTTGTTTATACAATCACTGAGATTGGAACTGTTTGTTATCACTGAGGTGATTGAGAGAAGTGATAGGGGTTTCATATCTAGGAGTTCCTAGGTAGAAGTTTCACTGGGTAAGGATTAAGTGAGAAGTTGTAACCTGAGTTATTTAGCTTTGAATTAATCTTTTTTATAGTGTATTTCCTTCCTAGCTTGGATGCCCCCAGAAGTAGGTGGGGTTGCACCGAACTGGGTGACCAATTGGCTGTGTTATTTATCATTCTGCAATTTACAGTTTCTGCATAATTAAAGTTTGATAATAATGTGTCTGTCAGACTTAAGATATCACAACATCTGTCATGACATTGTACTCTGATGTTAAGACATTAGAATTATCATCACGTGTAGCATGTGCCAGAAAATTTCATTTGGCATCAGAGCTTGGTTCCCTAGTCTGTTTTTGGGCGAGCTTCAGGGAGATTTTTTTTTGGTACTTTATGTTCTCTAAAAGTTCAGTTGATGTTGGATTTTTGCTTCCAATGAATGTGTTTGGATGGTTCATTGTCCATTTTCTGATTCTGGATGTGACTGTTTTTATGCATAAAGATCATGTCATCTTCAGCAGGTGAAATTCTCAGGTCACTAATTTGTTGGTCAGTGTGTGAGAATGACAGGTGTGATTTGGAGAACATGATCAGGGTATGTATATCCTACTCTAGAGGAGTGTGTATCTCAGGCTATGATGAAGAGCCAATTCTATGTCAATTGTCTAAAGATACTCATCATGACATCTGTGAGTTTTGTTGGACCTGATGTAAAGGTAGAGGTAGGAACTAGCTTTGAAGGAGTCTCTCTCGTAGGATTAAGATGGTCTTATCAGGCTCTTCTGGTTCTTCTTGAAGATTCATCTCAAGAGTTCAACTCAGCCTATAGGCAATCTTCCAATTGCTAAAAATCTAGGAAGGTGTTGATTGTCTTCTCTCTCATCCATTTGAAAGTACCATTGAGCAATATAATTATTCTGGATGTTGATGTTCCAGACTCATGATTGGAGAAAAAGGGTGAATCCAAAAGGGTGTGCAAATAAATGTTTCCTTTTTTCTGATGAAGTTTTCCGAGGTGATTGAAGTGTTGATGAGGAAGTCGTGTCTAAAAGTAGTTGATGTATGTGCTTGATTTAAGGAATTGTTGCTCTTGTTGAATGAACAAGGAAGCTGAAGTAGGAATGACTCTTATTATTGCATCTTCAGACCTTAGTGCAAGGAAATGTCTTAGTGAATGAAGGAGAAGGCTGTAGTGAAATAGTCTAATATATGTGATAGGCTCTGTTAGCATCCTGGACTGTGGTCAGCCCAGATATCGCCTATTTGAAGGAATGTCCTCTTGTTTACATAAGGGGTTATGCTCCTTCTGTGTAATAGTTGTGTCTCGATCTTGTTACTTGTGAGAGTGTAGCTCTCTCTATGGAGCTTTCCCATATTGTTATGTTTAGTTGCCCAAGTAGTTCATGCAAGTGAATGTACCTGAGCTGTTGTGATAATACCAGATCCCATGAATGTTTTCTAAAACTAATATTAAGGGTTCAAGGGACTGATTTCGAAGAAAGTGATGGGACATTTATGCAGCAGGTTGTTCCTGGGAGCTCACTTTATGGAGTTTGTGGTAATCAACAGTTTCAGAACTAAAATATCGAGTGAAGGTGGAGCTTGGAGTAAAGTTCTGACCAAGTCTGATGGAGATGATGGCTCTGACAGGTCTTAAAGGAAGGTTCTGCAATACGGTGCAGAATGGCATACCTGATGTTGTGATGAACCATGGTTTCTCTAGGTATTCTATTATGATGCTGTGAAGCTTGGAAAGGACTTCTAGATGTCTATGTGTTCCCTGGTGGAGAGGAATGTTTTCATTTTATTTGTTTATGATGTACTTCTCTCTAATATGGTGTGTGTGCTTGATGTCAAAACCAATTGTACTTGCCATCTTTTCAGCCTGAAGTGTGTTTGGAAAACCCTAATTTCTCTTAAATATGTTTGAGGTATATTTTCCACTGCGTGTGTGAATCTGTTATGTGAACTGTGACAATTCATAGTGGCTTTTTAGATTGTGATCTGATTGCTTTGCTACTGCTAGAGGGACATTTGTATAAAGCATACATGTTTGTGTGTGGCTTGTGTGGGGTTGTGATGTCAGACCTGATGTCCTGACATTGTGTAGCTCTGTCTGCTGATCTCTTCAACCATGTTTTCAAGAAGGAGATTTTTGAGTCATCATGGCATATCTATGTGTGATTAAGTTGTTTTGGTGAAACAATCTAGTCTGTATGGATCTAAGACAAAGTTTGCTTTAATGTGTAAGTCTGAGCTAAAGGAGTTTTTTGACATGTGTTCAAATTGCTAAACACATGTGTTATGACCAAGTGTATGGGTCTCTCTCAAGAAGTTTCTTGAAGGGACATCTGGTAAGCAGGATTATATGGTTTTTATCCAAGAAACATGTCTTATGTTGAAGATGAAGTCTAAGACACCATCATCTTGGGAAAATATTCTCTAGGTTAGTTTATTTCTAATCTACTTGAATAGAAGTTCAAGAGCTTGGACTTTGTCTCTTCTATGAAAAAGCTTGTGGTCTGATTACTGCTGAAGGTCTGTGAAGGAATCTCAACCATGCTATGTGCATATGGATTGATAGGAAAAAATGTATGTCTAGGACATCCATCCTGACATCTTGAAGTCTCTTATGGTCAAAGAAAGCTGGATCTGATTGATCTTGAAGATGGTTGTGTTTATCTTGTGACTACCTTTTCTAGAAGGATAGTTTCTGGTATGGATCTTTGTTGGATGTTTCTCTTGAAGAACTGTGCTTGAAGTACAATGTCATCAAAGTAACTGTTATTATTCTCTAGAGAAAGGGATGGCTATTTTCCATCTATTTCCTACAGGATGAAGGCTGTCTTTAGGATCTCTTAAACTTGATTTCTTAATCAAGCCTATAAGAATATGAAACATTTATTCTGTTGTGATAAAGGAGCTCTATGTAACACCCTACTCTACCCATTTGTATAAAAATTAAAAGTACGAAAATGATTGCGGAAATAAATCAGAGTTACACACGTAGGATGCCACATTATAAAACCTCATCATGAAGTATCAAATCACTTTGCATCTTATTCATTAATTAAAACAAATACTCTGATTAATCAGCGGAATCAAATCAAATGTTTTAGCATTATAGCTCGAATTACATCAAATCTCCATAAAAACCGTGGTTCAACAACATCAATCAAAACATATCATGATACGTAACAAATAACAAATAGCATGAAGAAAATAACGAAATTCCCATCCTTCCCATGTTACGTATCAGAGCGACTTCTAAGACTTGCTCAAATAGAAACACATGCTCCAAGCACTACTCAGGTACCTGACTATCTATACTCCCCAAGGAGCACAGACACAACAAACAGAAATGGGGTGAGAACCACATTTAGTAATACACGGTGAAAATCACATGCTAAGGTGTAGTTAACACACACCTCACACCAATCATACAATTATAGCGCACATACAAATGCCACATCAATATTCGGCATCATCTGCCCACATACAATCATATACATATGCACTGCAAATCAACTGACACGATATAATGCATGATATACCATCACAATCACACAGGGTTCACCCTAGAACCCGATTCTCATCGAATTACGGATAAGTCGTATACGTTCCTCTGAACTACAACTTATCTCCACTCGACTCCCACATGGAGTCCAGATGAGACTAGGCACCCATCATGGATTCCCACCTAGTTCATCTCTACATAACAGGACATGAATACATGATACAAAATTATGCACAATATAATAATAATTCATGTATAACATACGATCCTCAATGATCCCACATGAGCCACATATAAATCCCATATTTTATCCCATTTACTGTTGTTACTGGTCCCCCCTATGTTTATTTATACCATCTTAGTCTTACGGATCAAGAGAAATGGTGTTACACGTAAAATCGGGACATAAACCACAAAAATGGGAAAATTTCACCACAGCTCTGCCCATACGCGTATGGCCCTGACCCATACGCGTATGGTCATCTCCCGACACCCTAGGCATGCGTATGATATGCGTAGGGCTCATCTTCCTAGGCTATTCATACGCGTATTGCCAGAGAGGATTTCCCTCTCAAAACCCATCCAAAACTCCTCATACGCATAATGGCTAACCCATACGCGTACGACCCCCTCCAGAAGCTCCCCATACACGTACTGGCCTTGCCATACGCATATGGCCACTCCACTATATGTGTATCATATGCGTACTGGTAGAGGGCCGTGCTGGCTCTGGGGACGGATGCGTATCATACGCGTATTGTCCCCCTGGGGGTGCCCCCATATGCATATTGCCCTAGGTGTTACGCGTATTGACTCGCCTGCACAGAAAAATACCCAATTTCGCATCAGTGTGATTTTTCCCCCATTCGAGCACTTCCAAGCCTCTAATTCAGACCCAAACCAACCTTTATCTTAGTATAATCGTAGATTCCTATTTTTACTCCATTAATTCATCATTTTATCACAGTTTCTTATATTAAAAATCCATTTTCGTTAACCCCTAATAACCCCAACTTTCAGATCTGGTTCCATATCATAGCCCAACAACAACAGTACCAAAGTTACATGAATTTACCATTCAAAATCAACATACAACACAGATTCATACACACATTCAGTACCCGATTACAAATTAATAACAACTATCACATAGACATAGTAAAAAAACAAAGAAATGAAGAATATACATAAAATCCTAAGAGGGAAAGAAACACTTACTACCCTCTCATGTTATTATCACCATTAATAAATCTCATTCTCCCCCTTACCTGAATCCAAGCTTTCTCTCTTCAAAAATGGTGGAAAACCTTAGTTCTTCTAGCCATATCCCTCTTTCTCTTTTACGTGAACTGATATTGTAACCTCCCATTGATCCTTCTTAATTATGTTTTATTTCTTTTTAATTTTCTTCATAATAATAATAATAACAATAATAATAATAATAATAATAATAATAATAAAAATAATAATAATAATAATAATAATAATAATAATAATAATAATAATAATAATCCCAATAATATTCCTAATAATACTTATGATAATATTAGTAGTCTTAATAGTAATAATAACACTAATAATAATCGTAATAATATTAATAATAACAATAATATTAACAATAACATTAATAATAATAATAATGCTAATGAAGTGTCCCATTATTTATATTATTATCATTACAACATTATCTTAGCCTTTAATTCCAATTAAGTCATCCCACTAAGTTGTCACACCCACCCTCACACACATACCCTTAACCAAGACAATGTCAAGAATAATCACTCAAAATAAATCATAAAACGACTAAATAATTAAATGGGATGTTACACTCTACAAGAATGGTTATGGCAATAATGAATAATAAAGGTGTTTCTTCTTGTTAAAGGATGATCTCTTTAGGATTTTGTGTTCCCAATCTATACTTGTCTGGAGTAAAGGGAGTCTTAGATTTGGAGGTTCTAGTCCTGATGTTGTTCCTACATAATCAAGGTCCTTATGTTAGGTTTTTTGATTGGGCACTTATGGAGGAAGATGTGTCAAATAAAAGTTGTTTCTTGTATGTGCTTCAAGCAACTACGTACTCAAATATTTGTGACCTAGGATTTTGTAGTCACCACGTGTTGGAACATTAGCCTTTGCAACTGCTGATGTACTTCATCTTATGATGTTTTTATGGACTGTACAATATGGAGTCTTGTAGGACATTGGTGATACAGTCTTGTGCTGAGAAGTCTGTTTATGGCTGAATGCTCTTGCAGTATATTGATTTTTGTAGTCAGCCAAAGTGATACTTGTTAGAGAGAATCTTCTCATTGGGTGCATAAGGATGGTTGCTGACACCATAAATGTCAGACAAGATGTTTGAACATTGTGCTTCTGAGTAAAAGTTTTTTTTAAGGATGTGAGAGTTTATTTCTCTTTGTGTTGTGTTGGTTACTGGGTGTGATATGTCCTTAAAGGTAAATCAATTATTAATTTGGCCTTTTGTAGTTCTCTTGCAAAGGTTGTAGTTCTCTTGCAAAGGGATGTATATGGATTACTGTGCTAATAGTAATTCCCTATTTGTTGTCTCCAGAACAAAAGTAAATGGTTCAACCCTTGTAATTGAGACTGATGTCTGAATTGTTGTTTGAACATCATCTCATCTGATTATCTCTCTAGAAAGGGAAGTTTGTTTTATGGGAGCTAATTTGGAGTTCACGGGATGGATTTTGTTGGTCGCTATTAGATTCATAATTATGAGGTCTAATCATGATTATGCAGTAAAGCTACTGGCCAAATTTGTGGTGATTGTCTATTTATGCTTGCTCCTGTTGCGGTGTGCAGAAGAAGTATGTCATACCAAATGTTCTTATCTCTGTGGTGCTCCAGCTATCTGAGAGGTTGTGGTTATTTCTACTGTTTGTTCCTCTGAGGGAGGTTGTGGCAGTTTGTACTTTGTAAAGGAGAGAGCTTGAGGGAATGTTATTTTCCTGTTGTGAATTATGTGCATGATGTTAAGAGAAATCTAGTGTTTTTTTAAGATGTTATGTTTCCATCGTGTGAGCCTGAAGTTTCTTAAGTGGTTCCTCATGTGTGGGGGGATTTTCTTCTTGAGGGTGAGTAAAGTGTAAATTAGTTTTCATGACTTTATGTCATGTGTGTACCATTCCTTAGAAAGAGTAGTGGCGGTTCTTGTTGTTGATTGTGTGGGGGAAGCATGATAGGTTGTCATGTCTGTTGCTTCTACTGAGAAGATATGGAGCATTGTATTATGTTTGGGATAAGGTATTCTCTGCAGCAGGTTGCAGTCTTCAGAGGGTGAGGCTGAGGTGGTTGTTGTTGCTATTTATGGGAACTTGAAGTGGTCAGGTTTTGGTTGGTGTTGTTTTTCTTTGGTCTCCTTCGTCAAAAGGAGAACTAATTTTGTGTGACAGGGGGAGCTGTGTACCTGTCTGTTGTGTAGCTGGTTTAGTACAACCTGTTTGTTCTTATGAAGCTTGTTTTGTTGTATCTCTAGTGAGGCCATATGGTCAGACAAGATGTCTTGACATTGAGTTATCAAGTGAGCTTTTTTTCCTTGATAGTATGGATGTGACTCTAGATATGTGGTCTTTAGTGTTTGTTTCTGCTTGTGTGCCTCTGATGTATGCTCTAAAACTAGTCATGATTCTTGGGATGGACCAAGTAACATCACTGTTTGTGACTGGGAGAATTTATTTTTCTCTACAAATGGTTGTGGTTATCTAAAGAAGTTATGTTGTTTGGATGTGAAATGTCTAACATAATGTCTTGACATGGTGGTCAGTTTTCAAGCTGATTATTGATGAGTATCTTAGGCAGGAAATTTGTTGGGAAGCTTCATGTTATAGAGCATTTATTTTCTCTTTTGACTAGTTCATATGAGTATACAATGTATTTTAGGATGTCAAGACATTGTATCAAGATGTTTTAGCCAAGAGTGTCAAGAGAGTTGTTTTGGTCAGGATGACAAGGATGGTCTATCTATTCATCAGTGCCTTCAAAGTAGGCCTGTAAAATGTGTTTTTTGTGTGTATGCATATTCAGAGAAAACAGATTTCAGTGACATAGGAATTGTCACGGTCCAAGCTTGGAATGAGAGAATGAGAATTAAAAGGCATGTCTCTCACATGTGGATGGTGGTACATTATCAAGGATGATTTCACTTCTTCCAATATTCCTCTCCTTAACTTGTCAGGCATTACAAACAAGGATTTTCTGCTATATATATAGTCTGAAACCTGCTTGCTTTCACCTACTACTTCGTTGTACTTCAAACATGAGCCGATCCTCCAAGTTTTCTGATACTAAGAAGGTTCACTTGAAGGAAACCATGGAAGAGAAGAAGGATGAGTCCAATGTTGTGACATTTGTTGGATCGTCAACTGGAGCTGGCTTGACAGGGAAAAAGTCTGTGACAAAGATGAAGCCCCTCAAGAAATTTCATGCTAAGGATCATGAGTCTGATGTAGATGGTGATGAAGACTGGATTAATTTCTTTAACTCAGGAGGATGGAGAGAGTAGCTAGCTCAAGTGGAGAACTGTGTTTGTTTTCTTTTTGTCTTAGTTTGCTTTGTTTGTGTCCTTTGGTATGTACTTTTTATTTGAACAATTTTACTTCCATTTCTACTGGTGTGTTTCTATTTTTGCATAGTCATTTTTTATTATTTGTTGTTTGTCAAATTTTAGCTCAAAAGGTAGAAAAAAGAAGAGTTTAGCCAAAAGTTCATTGGGGATTTGTGTCATGTATCTCTTGTTCCCCATATGCTACTTCTGTTGTATGTGTTTCTAATGTGTGTGACTTCTTCCATATGCATTTCTTATGTCTTAAACTCAATTAGTTCACGTTTGTGTCCAGGTTGGTTTTCTTGGGCTTAGAAAAGGTTTCTTCTTCCGTTCTTAGAGGGAGATTTATTCCTCTGTGACAAGGATCAGTTCTATGGTTTAGGGGGAGTAACTTGGATATTCCTGAAGATGCAGGTTATTTTCTTCCTCATGTACACAGTTTACATGCTCTTACATGTAATTTGTGTTGTGTATTTGTTGTCTTATTCTTGTCTTCAAGTTTATTGTGCAAAAGGTGTTTTAGCCAAAATTTGCAAAAAGAGGAGATTGAAGGTTCTATGGTTTTATGATTGGAAGCAATTTTGCTAAAATATGATTCACAGCAGGATGTTGTTTGTGATGTTGTAACATGTTGTTTAGTTCACTTTGTGAGCAGATGTTCTGACAGATGTTGCAACATGTTGTAACAGAACTTTAGTTCTGGCTACTTTAATCTTGACATGATTTGATTTGATTCTGTGATATTCTATTTTAGATATTTCTCAGTAATTTACGCAAGTCAAGAAGATTTTATCTGGAACAAGTTTTTATCTATTCAACTGTACGCAAGGAGCTAATTTTGGATGATGAGACAAATTAGGAAACATTGTGTTTGTTCCAAGATTTAAGGAGATCTTTTATGCATAATATATGCAACCCTTAGCATATGGATCAAGAAATACCTGGGTGAAGATTTTAAATCCCATGGACTACTGAGGAGTATTTAAAGAAGACCTAAATCTATTGTAAACACAGACTTTTCACTTTTGTAAAAATAAGTGTAGGTTTTATATAGTTAGGTTTTTAGAGTCTCTTGTATGTGTGACTTTGTAAGTCACCCTTTGTATTGTTTGATACACTATGGTAGAAATATTTCTTGTGTATATTGTTCTCGCCCTAAAGCTTTTAAGCAATGAAGTTGAGTATTGTTCTTGAATAAAGCTTTTAAGCAAACCTAGTATTGTCTTGGAAGTGTGCTACTTCTAGAGTTTGTTGTTGTTTATACAGTCACTAAGATTGGGATTTTTTGTTATCACTGAGGTGATTGAGGGAAATGATAAGGGTTTCATAGCTAGGAGTTCCTAGGTAGAAGTTGGATTTGGTAAGCATTAAGTGAGAAGTTGTAAATTGAGTTGTTTAACTTTGAATTAGTCTTACTAATAGTGGATTTCCTTCCTGGATTGAATGTCCCCAGATGTAGGTGAGGTTGCATCGGACTGGGTTACCAATTGACTGTGTTATCTATTATTCTAAAATTTACAGTTTCTACATAATTAAAGTTTGACAATATTGTGTCTGTCAGACTCAAGATGTCACAACATCTGTCATGGCATTGTACTCTGATGTTGAGACATCAGAATTGTCATCATGTGTTGCATGTGCCCAAAAATTTCACACGAGTTAGATAAGTCATCGATAATGCACACATTTTATAATGGTCTCCTCTATTCTATGATGATGAATTTGGATGTGGCCTCTGGTGGTGTATTCATGAATAGCCCGCAAGGCGCAACTTATAATTTGATCGAGGATATGGAAAAGAACCACAATTTGCAGGAAAATGCCTGAGAGATAAGCGATAAATTCCCTAAAACTGGTGGGCTTTATGAGGTTAGTCAGTTTGATCACATGAACGCGAAGGTATACACACTCCACCAAAAGCTAGAAAATTTGACTGTGGCCTCGTCCGTAACCTCTACAGGGTAAATGGACATTCTGCTAGGGATTTTCAAATGATCTCAGTGATAAGATCTAACCATGACACTCCTAATTATGTCAATAATAAGAGAGGAGGTCCTTATTAGAATACCTATCACACGAGGTGGAGATACCACCCTAACTTTTCTTACAAGAAAAATCAGATTCAAAAAGTCATAGGACCATTTAGGTTCCCACAATGTGCAACTCCTAGGAAGTCTAACCTAGAGACCATGATAGAGAGTTTAGTGGGAACACAAACTCGAAAAATGATGATTTTAGAAATCAAAACCTCCATACCAATGAGGAGCTTAGGTAGCAGACCTCAAAAATTGAGTCCATGTCCATACACCCAGGAAAATTCCTAGGGGACACATAATCTCCAAATAGCACAACAACAAGCTTCAACTCCAATCCCTCGATGATCTTTTATGGGGATCAACCCAGGAAAAATCTTAGGGGACACATAATTGTTGTGGTAAAAAGAATTAGGAAACAAACTGAAGGTTCTGAGAGAGGTGGGGTACAGGTCAAATTTTCTTAGAATTTAATCAAGAAAAGGGTTGAGGAAAAAGAGAGTATTGGCGAGAAAGAAGGAAAGTTTAAGAGGGATGAGCCGACATTGTAGTGGGGAAATTTGTGATATAAGTTATTGATTAACTTAACTCAAAAGTACAAGAGACGCCACCACACTTTCATTTTATCCAAAAGGAAAGGAAAAAGAGCTAACAAGACCTAAAAAGTTCTAAAATAAGAACAAACAGAGAATGGGTAAGGGGGTTGGTTACACAATGGAAAGATGTTAGCACCCAAAAAGTCTATAGTACTCTATATGAGCCCTTTGAAATATCTGCGCTTTTTGGTTTGAAAAAGTTTGCTTGAAATGAGATTGGGGAGATGAGAAGAGAAATATTTTTTAAGATTTTTGTGTTTGGAGAGACTTATTGCCTCATGCCTACGTATCCACAAAGTGCAATATAGGATCAAAACCCTGTAGTTTATGGTACAAATAACAAAAATTTGTTGGTTATGATTAATTTTTAAATGTAAAGAAAAGTCTTTGTTTTAAGGAGAGAACTACGACTAGCCGCCCACAAGTACAAGACAATTTTTGCATCACCTAAAGATGGAGGGTTTTTGCTTGGATTAAAATCAACAAGTCTATCACTCAACATCTAAGTGGAAAATATCAACATATTAATACTATGGGGAATATGAGAATTATATCTCAACTATGAAAATGACTCATGTCTATACTTCATGAAAAGTTTTTAAAATGAAAAGTGCACAAAATGCACACAAAAAGTTGATGAGTTTTCTATTTTTTTATATCTTTTTTGAAATTAGTCAAAGTATGATTAACATTGATTGACATTTATTAAAGAAAATAAAGTTTGAAAATCACTTGACAAAAGTCAAGGTTTTATTGCGAAAGCGGTTTGAAGTTTGAAAGCAATACGGTTTTTGAAAAAGGGAGATGATTTTGAAAATTTAAGAAGAGGAGGAGATGAAGTGACTACCCTAGAAAATAAAATAAAAGTTAGAGATAAGAAGGATCAAACAAAAATATAGCAAACTCCATAACAAGCCAAAATAATTTCTTTCACCATGAGCATAAGCAAATGAACAAGTCAAATAAAGGCAAAGATCCATAATACTCCAAGCATTGGGAAAGAGTCTTAATTCTAAGTCCAAGGGTCCAAGAATAGTTCAAGAGATCCAAGGTCTAAGTCTAATTTAAAGGATGGTAATCATAGTCCATCATTAAGAGTACAATTTTTTTAGGGGTTTAAAACTTTATTAATGTTTTTGTCCAAATGGACAAAAGAAAAAGAACATAAACATAAACAAAAGGTCCAAGTGGACAAAGGAAAAATGACGGAAGCATAAACAATAATATGATATGAGATGATAATAATGGAGGATAAAAATAAAAGAGAGATAGGGAGTAAGAATGAAACATAAACAAAATTAGCACAATGATATTGTTGGTCAGTTAGTGATTAGTTGTTAGAATAAATGATCAATGATGGTTAACTCATGCACTTAGACCAAAGTTGATGAAGACTTACTAGAGGATTAATAAAATCAAAGCCTTCTAACAATAAGTTTCATAGGTAATGGACCTAAGACAAATAATCAACCATACTTGGACTTTCAAATATAAGTTTGAGTCACGAATGATCATTTTCTGATTACGGGACAATTTAACGCTATATTAAGCAATTGTAATCGGGTTTATGTAGAAACCACGACTATCTGAGGTCAGTCAATAATAACGTTAGTTCTAATGCATGCTAGAGAAGTGATATGTAGATCACTCTTCGAAAGCAATACCACACAAAAAGAAAATAGGTAAAGATTTCATCTTCATCAAGAACTTAAAATAAGTTCAAACGATATCGAAGATTTTCATCGATCAAAAGAAAAAAGAGAAGAGGAAAGGGGATGCCAAATTGAACTACAATTTCAAGATCATTCTATCTTTAAGTTCATCCACTCATCTTTGTAGATTAAAACACTAAACATATCATTAACTCAAAGCACTTAAAATGATTGAACAATTCACTTTAAAGATAGATTTGAATTAGTAAATGTTTATCCAATTTCATCTACACCCTAAGTCCAATGAATTTAAAGAGGAAAATTACCTTTAAAAGTGTATTCCAAGAAAAAAAATCAAAAGAGAATGGAAGAAGAAGAAGAAAGAACCAAAACAGTCCCAAAAACAAGCAAAAAACACAAATCTGCCACTGGTTAATCGATTAACCATTTGCATGTGCAAATGTGTTAATCGATTAACACTGCTAAGACAACAATTTTTTTTGAAAAAAAATCAGCATCCATTATCCAACCGTTTCTTCAAACATCTCATGATCATGAATAAGAATTAGCATGAAGTTTTAAGTGAAACAATAACAAATACCACCAATAAAACATAATTTGCAAGATCCAAAGATCAAGTACCAAGAATCAACAATAGATCACATTGTGAAGGATGGGTCAAGAACACAATGATGGAATGAGGGATTACCAATTCAAATATGAAATTTCTTCAAATAACTTTAAGAACCACACTCCAAAGCCTTGATCTATTGAAATTGATGATGAAAAAGTGAATGCATGAAGGTTTAGCTCAAAGATTAGTATGTTCTAATGATAAACTTACTAACTTTCAAAGGAAGAAAGAGCTTTGGTGAATTTGGTAATTGGAGAAAATTGAGAGTCAAGAAGGAATTTGATAAGGTGATTTTGGCTATCAAAATCTTGTGAAATGAGAGAAATGAGGTCTCTATTTATAGGATTTAGACTTGGAAAATTTGGTGGATTGGAGTTTGGTTTGGAAACAAAATTAGACTTGGAATTTAAATTTGGAGGGAAATTAATGATCAAGTGGTGATTAGTGAAGGTGTATGGTGGGAATCAATTATGATGAGGTAGGAGAATGAAAATGAAGTGATCTAGAATATTCTCATGATGCAACATTTGATTTTGGTGCCAAATATTCTACAGAATTTGAATTTGTTGCACTTTCACAAAAAATGCACTGGTTAATCGATTAACCATTTGCATGTGCAAATGTGTTAATCGATTAACACAGTGAAATTATGAAAATTTGCCTTTTGATGTGTTGTCTTGGATTTGGCTCAATTTTTCTGACTTGTCAAAGAACGCATGGAAAAAAATACATGAACCTTGGAGTCTCTTGAATAATTATCAATTAAATATTGGGAAACTCTTGATCAAATAATTTTGACTTGTTTGTGGATCAACTTTGACTTTTGTTCAGAAAAAATTTATTTAAGCTGAGGGACTGTTGACTAATGTTCTTGATTCCAACCTCTGCCTGAAAAAGTTAGTAAAGGAAAAAATGAACATGTTTTTTGGATTTTAATTAAGGTTAGTAAACATAAACATAAACAGACATCAAACAAACAAGAAAACAAGGGCGCTCGGTGATCTCTCAAGAACAAATCTGCAGAGGAAGGAAAGAAAACCAAAGCTTTTGATCTTGTTTGTAGAATGAGATGCAAAATGATAAGTAGGGTCTTAGGGGTAAAAATTAGGGCATTACAGCTGCCCTTATTTAAGTTTCTTCTATCTGGAGGTATGAAGATTGACATCTTTGTCTTGACTAGATAAAAGAGACTTAAATATAACAATAAACTCAATTTTTGGCCCTAAGAGACCACAAAATGATATGATTATGCTAATGATATGCAGACACAAGACCTATGTGGGGAAAATAAACCACAAGAGACAAACAAACTGCTGGGGAGCAAAAGAAAGGAAAAGGTTACCCGTGTTGACGGAGATGTTACCTGTGCTGACAGAGTTGTTACCCGTGTTGACGGAGATGTTACATGTACTGACAGAGTTGTTACCCGTGTTGACGGAGATGTTACCTGTGCTAACAGAGTTGTTACCCGTGTTGAAGGAGTTGTCACCCGTGTTGACGGAGATGTTACCTGTGTTGACAGAGTTGTTACCTGTGTTGACAGAGATGTTACCCATGTTGACGGAGATGTTACCCGTGTTGACGGAGATGTTACCCGTGTTGACGGAGATGTTACCCGTGTTGATGAAGATGTTACCTGTGTTGACAGAGTTGTTACCCGTATTGACGGAGTTGTTACCCGTGTTGACGGAGATGTTACCCGTGTTGACGGAGATGTTACCCGTGTTGACGGAGATGTTACCCGTGTTGATGGAGATGCTACCTGTGTTGACAGAGTTGTTACCTGTGTTGACGGAGATGTTACCCGTGTTGACCGAGATGTTACCCGTGTTGACGGAGATGTTACCTGTGTTGACAGAGTTGTTACCCGTGTTGACAGAGATGTTACCCATGTTGACGGAGATTTTACCCGTGTTGACGGAGATGTTACCCGTATTGACGGAGTTGGTCCCGTGGAGGTGTTCGTTCAAGTCTTCGGATGCCAGATTAGCACTTTTATTTAGTGTTTCGCCTGTTTCTTCGGAAAAAGATGTCAAGTTCTCGCTTTTATTTAGCGTGTACTCGTTTCCTCGTAAACGAAAGGTCAAAAGATAGTACATTGACAGCTCTCACTTTTATTTAGAGTATGCTCGTTTCCTCGTAAACTAAAGGTCAAAGGATAGTACATTGACGATTCGCGCTTTACATAGTGTTTGCTCGTTTCCTCGTAAACGAAAGATCAAGGATAGTATATTGATGACGCGCTTTACGTAGTGCTTTGCCCGCTTCTTCGGAAATGGAAGGTCGAGGATAATATTTTGATATAGTCCTATGACTCGATGCCCGCTTATTGTAGCGTATATTTGAAGATTGATTGTTGATTCAACGCCAGTGGTGTCACACAGGTGGTTGATGGTGAAATCAGGTGTTCCTTATCAGATGACTGACCAGTTTGTCGCTGTGACAACCGGATTCAATTTTCTAGATGGTTTTCCCCAAGCAGTTTTGTTGCAGTTTATTTCTTCGGTTAGCAAATTTTCGGGTTCTTTGGTATTCAACTGTCTTCTACCTCAATTGTCCGAAAGTCGTTCGCTTTTCACCCAGTCGGGTCCAAGCCGCTTGAATAGGGGCAAATGTTGCACCCCAAAATTTGCCCAACCTTTTCTTACTTGGTTTATGTTTCATTGCATTAGCATATCATTGTTCTAGCATTCTCATGAGCATTGCATTAGCATTTATGCAGGGGATCAAGTGTGATATATATCAAGAGGAGCCTATCTAGAGGTTTTATTCAAGCTTGAGAAGGTCACCAAAGTCATCAGGAAATGGTTTGTGTTCTTGAGAAGTTTGGATGCTTGTATGTGGTTCATCTCCTAACTTAGGAGCCAATTGAAGACCATCAGTGGGTTGTGAAGCCTTGGTTATGGATAGAGTATATGGATAGAGCTCATGGAGTGCCTTGAGGGTCATGGTGGAGTTCAGTCAAGTCATTATGCTAAGTGTGAAGAGCCATAGTTGAAGGAGTTGCAATTAGGGTTTTCATCTGGTCAACCTTGAGTCAACTGTGCTATTGGAGGAGATTAAGACTCAATTCTAAGTCTTATTGATCATGGAAAGTTGTTTTGAGATGCATGAGGTGATATTCCAAGATCAATTCAAGAAGAATTCAAAGTGTGAGGAGTTGCTAAACTAGGGTTCTCAGGGTAAAATCCCCTATTTAGTGCCTAACTTCAAGACCACTTATCTCAAAATACAAGTTTAATATCAACTTTTGGCCAACATGGAACTTGTAGATCATGTTCATAGCTTTAATTTGAGTACTAGAAGTCCTTGATTGGATTTATAGAACTCAAGTTATGATCCAGACAAGTTACAGGTCACCAGATGAATGTGAAATTTGTCTGCAAAAGTCAACCAACGTGCAGAACATTTTTGACATAGATGGATGTTTCTCCACAACTTTTGGCCAACATGAAAGTTGTAGGTATTGATCTTAGCTTTCCAAATTGTACTAGAAGTATTTCATCTGATTTATAGAGCTCAAGTTACAAGCTTTGCAAGGAAGGGGTATTTTGGGAAACTTTGATTACAGGTCATAAAATTACAGGTCAAGTTCACTACTTTGCATAACTCAAATGAACTTTTTTCCAACATGACAGTTGCTCCAAATGGGGTCATTTGGTCAACTAAACCTCAAGTTATCAATGGTATATCTCATGGTTGAAAATTGGTGAAGGAGATTTTGGTAAAAGCATGTGAAAAGCCAAGTTTGTGATCTGGCCAAAATTAAATCAAATATGGTCATATTTGTACTCATTTTGAAGGGAAAACACATTTTAAGATCATTGGTTACAAAATCAATTGCATTTGAGACATATTTCATGGTGTATTTTGTTGGGACAGTGGTAAAGTGTCGGGTTTTTGTTATCGTCTCCACAGGGATTAGTGCGATCTGAACGCCGTTCAACGATTTCTACATTTCTAAACTTATTGTTCAAAAGTTTTGGTTTAAAGGGTTCAAAGAACCATAGATAAAAATAGAAAATATAAAATAAAGACTGAAATATAAACGGAGCCTTGTTGGGATTGGATTTCATCAATTGATAACATATGCATTCTTCTGACCAAATTAAACACAACGCAATCATTCATCTAATATCATCACGTATCACTCACGAAAAAGCTTATCTCTAACGCGGCGTCGAGAGAAAAACCAAGTTGTCTCATTGTTGATCTCTCATCCAACAAAAACACAACACATAGCATTAAGATCTAATACTCACGCAAATGCTAAGCCTAAATCTATCTCAAGCGTTTAGGACCTAACCGACAATCATCCTAAATCTAGATCCAAAAAGTATATCTCTATCACGATTTAAATCAAAGATTAACAGGTAAACAAGAATGAAACCCATATCAGATAAACAATTGTTTCATATAAAATACAATGATCAGAATACGTACACACGCTTAACCCTTTTTACATGTATTCATCTAATCTGCCAAATGTCGGTGAACATCATTCTTCATCACTATTATCACACACCCACACAATATCATGTTGATCCTACCCATGCTACTTAATCAACACAACACCATAGAGGATAAAATGAATATCAACTTCAAAACCATGTCAAAAGTTTGTTCATTGATAGAAGAAGATCTGAGATCAAAGATGTGAAAAGGTTTTGTCAAGACCCACAAATACATAATCAAATATATTCAATCAATAGAGAATCCAAAATAAGTTCACAAACATATATTAGATGAAATACACAAGGTATCAAAAGATTACAATCCAAACCCCAACAAGAGATCGAAGATCTTACCTCCTCCCCCTTGGGGTTTTTGTGTTTCTCTCTCTAGAAGAAATGAAGAAAAATAAGTTCTGATGTTCCAAAATGTTACAATTCCAAGTTTTCTCCCAAAAATGGAGTTCTTTCCTAAAAATACAAGAAAATGACTTAAATACCCAATTTGGTTCTGTCACGTTCGCTACAGCGAACAGCTAGCGAATGTAGCGAATTTTGGCTTTCAGATCTGCCCAATTTTGGGCTCGTTCGCTACCTGCTCGCTAAGCGAGCAAGCTAGCGAGTTGTTCGCTGGTCTGCTCGCTAAGCGAGCAGCTAGCGAGCGTTCGCTACCTGCTCGCTAAGCGAGTGTGACAGCATTTTGCCAATTCTTGAGTGTTGTTTGCATGTTGTCCTGGTTTCCTTGACCATTTTTCTTGTGTCTTACTTTTCAATTATTTTGTGCCTAATTCCTGCACAATAACACAAAAATCAAAGGTACCAAGAGCTTTTCACACTATATTGCAAACCAAACCAAACAAGAGTGGTTTTCAACACTTTTATGACAAAAATGAGTGAAAGGTGCCAATATATGATAGATCAAATAAGTGAAATTTGGCCTCTAACAACTCGCCCCAACTAGCTTTTTGCTTGTCCTCAAGCAAAGTATGCCTCTCATTTCGCAACAAGAGGATTTGCTCAAGACTAAGATTCACCCAAGAATGGATAAAGTTGGCTCAAACACAAATAATGCAAACAAGCCATGGTTTCAAATGTTTAGAATCAAACAATGTAAAAGAACTAACTTCTTAAAGCAAATATAAAGCCATGTATCAATCAACAACTATGTTTTTCATGAATGAATCACCCTAATTCTCCTCTTCGAATAAAGATTGAAAAATTACGTGTTTGCAACCGCGGGGACAATTTCACTCAACTAACAAACAATGCCAATATCAATTTAATTCATACAAAATCTAACAATCAATAGCGAAAATATGGAAGCAAGAAGATCACTAAGGTCTTTAAGGTTGTAGCTTGGTCAGGTTTACAAATAAGGGACATTTCTAAGGCCATTGAAATGAAATTGCCGATGCAAAAGAGACATTCACTACACGTTATTTACACACCTCAACTTCATTCCATTTGTTTCTTAGTTGCAAACCTTCACAAACCTTATTTCACAACTTATTCTTTCACTATTTTTCTTTTCCAAGCAAGCATTCTTTTTCTTTTCTTCTCTTTTTTTTTTTTTTTTCATATTCACACAATTTTTTGGTGCTTGCTTGAATTTTTCAAAAGTTGTAGCAACCTACCATCTTTCTTTTTCATCTGCCCCAACTTGACTTTTACTCAACCTCAAGTGAATGCTCTTGGCTTTTTATGGCAAAGAGGACAATTAAAACAAATTCAAGGGTTCAAGAAAATTTTTAGAATCTCTCAAAATTAAGAATGAGATTCACAATGTTTAGGCTCAAAAGGGGTTAACGAATTCTCTCTACTCACGGGTAAGTTGCATTTGGACATGGTTGTGCTCAATATAAACAAGTGTCTTGATCATTTCTAATGCTTCCAAAAATTCACAATGATAACAAGATAAAGCATGAATCATATGAATCAACAAAGTTTATCAGAAATCCAACATTTAGTAAACAATGGAAGCTTTCTCACAAATTGTGATTTTTGGTCCTAAGTGAAACAATCATTCAAACAAGTTGCCAAAAGAACAAATTTCATTTGCAAAAAGACTTAAGTTCTTAAGCATTCTAAAATTCTAAAAAAAGGAAACCATGTACCTTGACAACATTCACTTGTTTCATACTATCACCGCCATCCAAACTCGGTCGAAGCTTCATTGAATGATTTTATACCGATAGCAACCACTCTAGAAGAAGTTTTCGTCATACCTGAGCACACTAGAAAAAAACATAAAAAGAAACAAATATATACAATATATACAAAGCTTAAAAACACAGAACCGTTGCAATGCACTTCAAAATCTCAACACCAATCCCCGGCAACGACGCCATTTTGTTGGGACAGTGGTAAAGTGTCGGGTTTTTGTTATCGTCTCCACAGAGATTAGTGTGATCTGAACACCGTTCAAAGATTTCTACATTTCTAAACTTATTGTTCAAAAATTTTGGTTTAAAGGATTCAAAGAACCATAGATAAAAACAGAAAATATAAAATAAAGACTTAAATATAAACGGAGCCTTGTTGGGATTTGATTTCATCAATTGATAACATATGCATTCTTCTGACAAAATTAAACACAACGCAATCATTCATCTAATATCATCATGTATCACTCACGCCAAAGATTATCTCTAACGCAGCGTCGAGAGAAAACCCATGTTGTCTCATTGGTGATCTCTCACCCAACAAAAACACAACACAGAGCATTAAGATCTGATACTCTTGCAAATGCTAAGCCTAAATCTATCTCTAGCGTTTAGGACCTAACCGGCAATCATCCTAGATCCAGATCCGAAAAGTATATCTCTATCACGATTAAAATCAAAGATTAACAGGTAAACAAGAATGAAACCCATATCAGATAAACAATTGTTTCATATAAAATACAATGATCAGAATACGTACACACGCTTAACCCTTTTTACATGTATTCATCTAATCTGCCAAATGTCGGTGAACATCATTCTTCATCACTATTATCACATACCCACACAATATCATGTTGATCCTACCCATGCTACTTAATCAACACAACACCATAGAGGATAAAATGAATATCAACTTCAAAACCATGTCAAAAGTTTGTTCATTGATAGAAGAAGATCTGAGATCAAAGATGTGAAAAGGTTTTGTCAAGACCCACAAATACATAATCAAAGATATTCAATCAATAGAGAATCCAAAATAAGTTCACAAACATATATTAGATGAAATACACAAGGTATCAAAAGATTACAATTCAAACCCCAACAAGAGATCGAAGATCTTACCTCCTCCCCCTTGGGGTTTTTGTGTTTCTCTCTCTAGAAGAAATGAAGAAAAATAAGTTCTGATGTTCCAAAATGTTACAATACCAAGTTTTCTCCCAAAAATGGAGTTCTTTCCTAAAAATACAAGAAAATGACTTAAATACCCAATTTGGTTCTGTCACGTTCGCTACAGCGAACAGCTAGCGAATGTAGCGAATTTTGGCTTTCAGATCTGCCCAATTTTGGGCTCATTCGCTACCTGCTCGCTAAGCGAGCAAGCTAGCGAGTTATTCGCTGGTCCGCTCGCTACCAGCTCGCTAAGCGAGTGTGACAGCATTTTGCCAATTCTTGAGTGTTGTTTGCATTCTGTCCTGGTTTCCTTTACCATTTTTCTTGTGTCTTACTTTTCAATTGTTTTGTGCCTAATTCCTGCATAATAACACACATATCAAAGGTACCAAGAGCTTTTCATACTATATTGCAAACCAAACCAAACAAGAGTGGTTTTCAACACTTTTATGACAAAAATGAGTGAAAGGTGCCAATATATGATAGATCAAATAAGTGAAATTTGGCCTCTAACAACTCGCCCCAACTAGCTTTTTGCTTGTCCTCAAGCAAAGTATGCCTCTCATTTCGCAACAAGAGGATTTGCTCAAGACTAAGATTCACCCAAGAATGGATAAAGTTGGCTCAAACACAAATAATGCAAACAAGCCATGGTTTCAAATGTTTAGAATCAAACAATGTAAAAGAACTAACTTCTTAAAGCAAATATAAAGCCATGTATCAATCAACAACTATGTTTTTCATGAATGAATCACCCTAATTCTCCTCTTCGAATAAAGATTGAAAAAATTACGCGTTTGCAACCGCGGGGACAATTTCACTCAACTAACAAACAATGCCAATATCAATTTAATTCATACAAAATCTGATAATCGATAGCGAAAATATGGAAGCAAGAAGATCACTAAGGTCTTTAAGGTTGTAGCTTGGTCGGGTTTACAAACAAGGGACATTTCTAAGGCCATTCAAACGAAATTTCCGATGCAAAAGAGACATTCACTACACGTTATTTACACACCTCAACTTCACTCCATTTGTTTCTTAGTTGCAAACCTTCACAAACCTTATTTCACAACTTATTCTTTCACTATTTTTCTTTTCCAAGCAAGCATTCTTTTTCTTTTCTTCTCTTTTTTTCTTTTCTTTTTTTTCATATTCACACAATTTTTTGGTGCTTGCTTGAATTTTTCAAAAGTTGTAGCAACCTACCATCTTTCTTTTTCATCTGCCCCAACTTGACTTTTACTCAACCTCAAGTGAATGCTCTTGACTTTTTATGGCAAAGAGGACAATTAAAACAAATTCAAGGGTTCAAGAAAAATTTTAGAATCTCTCAAAATTAAGAATGAGATTCACAATGTTTAGGCTCAAAAGGGGTTAACGAATTCTCTCTACTCACGGGTAAGTTGCATTTGGACATGGTTGTGCTCAATATAAACAAGTGTCTTGATCATTTCTAATGCTTCCAAAAATTCACAATGATAACAAGATAAAGCATGAATCATATGAATCAACAAAGTTTATCAGAAATCCAGCATTTAGTAAACAATGGAAGCTTTCTCACAAATTGTGGTTTTTACTCCTAAGTGAAACAATCATTCAAACAAGTTGTCAAAAGAACAAATTTCATTTGCAAAAAGACTTAAGTTCTTAAGCATTCTTAAATTCTAAAAAAAGGAAACCATGTACCTTGACAACATTTACTTGTTTCATACTATCACCGCCATCCAAACTCGGTCGAAGCTTCATTGAATGATTTTATATCGATAGCAACCACTCTAGAAGGAGTTTTCGTCATACCGGAACACACTAGAAAAAAACATAAAAAGAAACAAATATATACAATATATACAAAGCTTAAAAACATAGAACCGTTGTAATGCACTTCAAAATCTCAACACCAATCCCCGGCAACGGCGCCATTTTGTTGGGACAGTGGTAAAGTATCAGGTTTTTGTTATCATCTCCACAGGGATTAGTGCGATCTGAACGCCATTCAACGATTTCTACATTTCTAAACTTATTGTTCAAACATTTTGGTTTAAAGGGTTCAAAGAACCATATATAAAAACAGAAAATATAAAATGAAGATTGAAATATAAACGGAGCCTTGTTGGGATTGGATTTCATCAATTGATAACATATGCATTCTTCTGACCAAATTAAACACAACGCAATCACTCATCTAATATCATCACGTATCACTCACGACAAAGCTTATCTCTAACGCGGCGTCGAGAGAAAAACCATGTTGTCTCATTGGTGATCTCTCACCCAACAAAAACACAACACAAAGCATTAAGATCTGATACTCACGCAAATGCTAAGCCTAAATCTATCTCTAGCGTTTAGGACCTAACCGGCAATCATCCTAGATCCAGATCCGAAAAGTATATCTCTATCACAATTCAAATCAAAGATTAACAGGTAAACAAGAATGAAACCCATATCAGATAAACAATTATTTCATATAAAATACAATGATCAGAATACGTACACACGCTTAACCCTATTTACATGTATTCATCTAATATGCCAAATGTCGGTGAACATCATTCTTCATCACTATTATCACATACCCACACAATATCATGTTGATCCTACCCATTCTACCCATGCTACTTAATCAACACAACACCATAGAGGATAAATTGAATATCAACTTCAAAACCATGTCAAAAGTTTGTTCATTGATGGAAGAAGATCTGAGATCAAAGATGTGAAAAGGTTTTCTCAAGACCCACAAATACATAATCAAAGATATTCAATCAATAGAGAATCCAAAATAAGTTCACAAACATATATTATATGAAATACATAAGGTATCAAAAGATTACAATCCAAACCCCAACAAGAGATCGAAGATCTTACCTCCTCCACCTTGGGGTTTTGTGTTTCTCTCTCTAGAAGAAATGAAGAAAAATAAGTTCTGATGTTCCAAAATGTTACAATACCAAGTTGTCTCCCAAAAATGGAGTTCTTTCCTAAAAATACAAGAAAATGACTTAAATACCCAATTTGGTTCTGTCACGTTCGCTACAGCGAACAGCTAGCGAATGTAGCGAATTTTGGCTTTCAGATCTGCCCAATTCTGGGCTCGTTCGCTACCTGCTCGCTAAGCGAGCAAGCTAGCGAGCTGTTCGCTAGTCTGCTCGCTAAGCGAGCAACTAGCGAGCGTTCGTTGCCTGCTCACTACCAGCTCGCTAAGCGAGCGTGACAACATTTTGCCAATTATTGAGTGTTGTTTGCATGCTGTCCTGGTTTCCTTGACCATTTTTCTTGTGTCTTACTTTTCAATTATTTTGTGCCTAATTTCGGCACAATAACACACAAATCAAAGGTACCAAGAGCTTTTCCCACTATATTGCAAACCAAACCAAACAAGAGTGGTTTTCAACACTTTTATGACAAAAATGAGTGAAAGGTGCCAATATATGATAGATCAAATAAGTGAAATTTGGCCTCTAACATATTTCAAGCTTTCTTCATGTGTAAGCAACATTTTGAATCATGACCATTAAGATCCAAACAAGGGGAGATTATGAGCCCTTGATCTTCCTTACATTGCAAGTAACTGAATTGAATCAAAAACAAGGAGAATTTGTCATGTATTCATCCACTTCCATGGGCTTCCAATTTCATGAAATGTGAAAATCCAATTTGATAATCTAGCCACAAATGGGCCCCCAACTCATTGCAAACATGTTCTATATAAACTCAGGAACAATTCCATCATTTTTTTGGTTGAATTTGGTGAAGAAACAGAGCTACAACAATTTGAAAAAGAGAGTGAAAGAGTGATTTTCGAATTCTCCATTTCCCATCAATTCAAAGCATTTCAAGGATTCAAACACCTTCATCCATCATCTTGGAGTGATTATGCACCAATTTCTTAAAGAATTCGTGGCTGGTTGAGGTTCTACACTCTATCACACACACACACACACACACACACACACACACACACACACACACACACACACACACACACACACACACACACACGTGCGCACACTCTATCACACACACACACACACAAACACAAACACGTGCGCGCACACACACACGCAAACACACACACGTGCGCACACACATACAGACACACACACACACACGCGCGCATAGACAAACGCGCGTGCACACACGCATACACAAACGCGCGTGCACACACGCACACGCACACACACACAAACACGCACACACAAGCACGCGCGTGCTCGCAAACACACCCACGCGTGCGCACACAAACACACACATACTCACGCGCGCATGCATGGACGCACGCACGCATGCACGCTCACACACACAAACACGCACACACGCATGTGTGCGCACACACACACGCACACGCGCGCGCTTGCTCACACACACACACACACGTGCGCACACACCAACACACAAACACAAACAA
>OZ012735.1:77018126-77095626 GCA_963859935.3 Lathyrus sativus
GCGCTCTCATGCGCGCTTACCGCACGCCCTCACACACACACACACACGCATGCACACACACCCACACACACACACGCGCGCACACATCCACACACACACGTGCACATACAGACGCACACACACACACACACACTCGTGTGCACTCACACAAATATGTACACACACAAACACACGCACACACACACGTGCGCGTGCGGACACACACACACACGCGCATGCACACACACGCATACACACACACGCATACACACACACGCGTGCAAACGTAGACACGCGTGCACATACACACATGGATACACACACACACACACGCAAGCACACACATACACATGCACACACTCTATCTCTCTCTCTCTCTTACACACATACATACACATGCACACACTCTATCTCTCTCTCTCTCACACGTGCAAACACACACGCGCGCGCGTGCACGGACTCACGCACTCATGCACGCGCAGACAAACACAAACACGCACACGCATCCACACACACACGCGTGCGCACACACAAACACACACACAAACATACAAGCGCCCCGTGCGCGCGTACGCTTACGATCTCACACACATGCACACGTACGCACACACGCACGCGCGCACACTCTCACACACATGCGCACACACACACACGCACACAAACACGCTCGCGTGCGCGCACACACATACGCACACACGTGTGCGTACACTTAGACACACACATAAAAACACACGTGCACGCACATACGAGCACACACACACACACACACACACACACAAACTGACACACGCGTGCGCGCACCCACACACACACATATGCACATGCACAAACACATACGCTCACAAATACGAAAACGCACGCGCACACTTACTCCACACGCATACACAAATGCGCATGCACACATGCACACACGCACACATACACACACGCACACACACACAAGCACGCGCACACAAAAACATGTGTGTGTGCGACCAGACACACACACACATACATACACACACGCACTCACGCACACACAAACAAGCACACACGCACGCGTGTGGGCACACACACACACACACACATAAACACGCAGGCACGCACACACATACACACACACACACACACACACCTGCGCAGACACACACACACGCGCGTGTGCAGGCACACACATACAGACCCAGACACGCACGCACGCGCACACACATGGACTCACAGAAACACACGCGTGCACACACAGACACATGCGTGCGCGCGCACACACCACCGCACGCACGCGCGTGCACACACGTAGACAGATACACACGCACATGCACACACACGCATACAAAAACATATGTGTGTGCGACCACACACACACATACACACACACACGCACTCACGCAAACACACGCAAACACACACGCGCGCGTGTGGGCACACACACGCGCGCGCACACACACACACACACACACACCTGCGCAGACACACACACACACACACGCGCGTGCGGGCACACACACACACAGACACGCACGCACGCACGCGCACATACATACCCACACGCACCTGCGCAGACACACACACACGTGTGCGCACACAAAGGGACACACAAAAACACACGCGCATACACAGACACATGCGTGCGCGCGCACATATCAACTCACGCACGCGCATGCACACCCACAGACACATACACACGCACACACACACATGCACACACACACGTGTGCGCATACTTAGACACACACATACACACACACGCACACACATACAGGCACACACACACAATGACACACGCGTGGGCGCACGAACAAAGGCATGTGCGTGCGCGCGCACACACGCACACGCACACACATACACGCGCACACGCACACACACACACACACACACACACACAAAAGCGCACGCGCGCGCACACGCACATACGTGCACGGACACATCCACATACAAATACGTAAACGCGCGCGCGCACACTTACACAAACGCGCGTGCACACATACACACACACAAACACGCGCACACAAAAACATGTGTGCGTGTGACCACACACACACATATACACACACACACACGCAAACACACACGCACGCGTGTGCGCGCATACAAACACACACACACATAAACAAGCACACACGCGCGCACACACACACACGCGCGCGCGTGTGGGCACACACACACACACACATACATGCACGCACGCGCACACACATACACACACGCACCTGTGCAGACACACACACACGCGCGCGCGCGTGCGCGTACATGCAGACACATGAACACACACAAACACACGCGCGCACATACAGACACGTGCGTCCGTGCGCACAAACCATTAAACGCACGCGCGTGCACATACACAAACACATACACACGCATACACACACACGCGCGCACACACACGTGTGCGCACACTCTCTCTCTAACACACACACACACGGGCACGCACACATACATGCACATGCACACATCCACACACACACACACGTACGCGCACACATACACACACATACACACGAGCACGAGCGCACGCGTGCGCACATACACACACTTACACACGCGTGCGCGCACATACACACACACGGACACGCACACACACACGCGCGCAGACACACTCACACACACATGTGCGCACACACAAACGCGCACGCACACACACACACGCGCGTGCGCTCACTTACTCTCTCTCTCACACACACTCACACACGCACACACATACACAAACACGTGCGCGCACACACACAGATGCGCGTGCGCGTGCAAACTCACCTACACACACACGCATGCGCATGCACTCACAAACTCACACACACGCACACACATAGATGCATGCACGCACGCACGTACGCACACACATATACACACATACACTCACAGGAACACACATGCACGCGTGTACACAGACACGTGCACACACAAACACAGACACACACACACAAAAACAAACACACGCGCGTGCGTGCGCACACACGTGCTCGCTTGCACGCACAAACACACACGGGTGCACACACTTTCTCTTACACACACACACGCGTGCGCACACCGAAACTCACACATAGATACACGCACACGTGCACACACGCACACACATGCACATGCACGCGCACACACATACACACACACACGCGTGCTCACAATCTCACACACACACACACATACACACGCACACAAACACGTGCCCGCACAAACATACAAACACGCGCGCGTGCACAGGCACGCGCGTGCACGCAAACATACATACACACGCGTGCACGCACTCACAGGCACACAGACATGCACGCACGTGCGTACACACCCACACACACACACACACAAAAACACGCGCGCACACGCAAACACACATACACGAGCACACACACACACATACACATACACACAATCACGCACGCACGCACACAAGCACTCACGCGCACACACACACACATAAGCACACACACGCGCGCACACGCACACATACAGACACAAACACGCAGGCACGCACGTGCTTACACACACACATGCACAGACACACACACACACACGCGCGCGCGCGTGTGCGTGCAAACTTAGACACACACACACACACACAAACACACGCGCTCGTGCACACACAGACACACACACATAAGAACATATACACGCGTGCGCACACACACACAGACTCACATACGCGCGCTCGCGAACACACACACGCGCGCGCGCGCACATATACCTACTCACGCGCAGGCACTATCGCACGCCGCTCGCATACACATACACACACACACGGACAACACACGCCTGCATACACACACACACACACACACACACGCATACACACACGCACACACACACACGCACACCCAAACACACACACGCGTGCACATACACACACACACACGGACACACACACACACGCAAGCAAACACACACGTGTGCACACACACTCTCTCTTACACACACACCTGCATACACACACACACACGTGCGCACACACATAAACACACACGCACACATACACACACATACACGTGCACATACAGACTCACACACACACACACACGTGTGCACGCACACAAATACGTACACACACAAACACACAAACACACACACACACACGCACACATTCACACACGCGTGTACACATACACGCGCGTGCACATACACACACGGATACACACACGCAAGCACACACATACACATGCGTGTTGCACCCCGAAATTTGACCAACCGGTTCCCATATCTGGTTTATGCTTCAACGCATTTTGCATTCGCATTCGCATACTAAATGCATGACATTTTTCTCAGTCAGATCGATTTTATTGGGATTGCAGCCCCTGGCGTTTCAGGCAGTTCAGGCCGGTTTAAATAAGCGTATTTTGAGAATTGGTGCTCGTTCCCTGTTTTTTCAGGTCATCTCGGTGCCCGGGTTTCGTTATGCTTGCGCAATCGTTTTATAATCGATTTAATCGGCTTCCTGGCATTTTTTAGGATTTTTTCTTTTCTTTTCTAGATTTTTAATGCATTTAATAGATTTTAATAGGGTTATTTGTTTTTTAGATAATAAATAGGGTAGTATTTTGTTTAGAGAATTTAATAGATTTTTTAATAATTTTTAGAGTTTTAAATAGATTTTTTTTTTCTTTAGAGATTTAATAGATTTTAATTTTTTAGATATCAATTTCCTTTTAATAGTTTTTTAATAGATATAATTAGATATTAATTTTCTTTAATAGAATAGATTTTAAAATAGATATTAAGGTGTTTAGATGTTATTAGAGTTTTATTGATTTTTTAAAATTAATAGAATAGTTTTTTAAAAAAAAATAGGATTAATTGTTTTTTAGATTTTATTTGATTTTTCATATTTAATTAGATTTTTTTAAATAGTTTTTTAGATATTAAATGGTTTTTCTCTTTTTTTTAATGGATTAATTAGGTTTTATTTTTAATTTTCGTTTTAGAATTAATTAGGTTTTTTTTTAGTATTAATTTTGTTTTTAGAGTTTAATCAGAGTTTAGTCCAGTGGGCAATTATCCATTAATTGAGCCCAAATCAAAAGTCCAGAATTTTGCCACTTGTCTATAAATGTGCATGCCACGCGGGAGCTTCTTTTTTCCGCCACCTCATTCGTCCATTCACCCAGAGGGAGCCACGTACCACACTTAGCCACCTCACCATCATCTCTCTCCTCTCTGAGCCCCACGTTACCCCACTCTCTTTGCCACCTTTCTCTCAACTGACACCTCACCGCCACGCGTCCGTTTCCCCCCACTCCCTCAGGCCACGCGTCCGGTTCTCTCTCTCCTTGCATGCATGCACGCCACCTGGCTCCTACCGGTCAAACTCGTCGGAAAACATACCGCCGACCATGCAAACAGTTCAGAACTTCACCGGTGAAATCACACGGTGGTTCCTACGGTTGAATCTCGCCAGAATTCCACCGGAAATCATCATCCATCAGTAGTCACTTCCCATCAACTTCCAGAACTCATTCAAGATCTCGATACGTTTTCCCGATCCACTCCTTCATCATCAAGATCTTCATAGGAATCATCAGCAATCCAGAGATTCATCGTTCATCAATATCATCTCCGGAATCTTCATCAACTGGTTCTCCAAGATCTTCATCTGTGATCTTCACGCGTGCATCATCGTCACGAATCTTCATGAGATTTCCAGAATAGTCATGGATCGTTCATCACTTAGAACGTCAGGATCTTCAACTTTCGAATATGTCCAGATTCGTTCGATCTTCCTTTGAGTTCATCGCTGTGTTGACAGATTCTTCGTTGTTCTTCAAGTTTCTTTGAATATCTTCAATCAACAACTTCAAGAACGCCATCAAGTTTTCTTCAGTTCTCAGGATCTTCGTCGAGCTTCGTTCCAAGAACGCAACCGCCGCCGTAGGGTTTCGTTTCAGATTTCATCCAAGATCCAGAATCTTCCACGGTTGAGTCATCCATCCAGGTTTCTGCTCAAATCTTTTACTTATTGTAGTTTCTTCTTGTGTTGGTAACTGAAATCTAGGGTAGTTTAGATGATTAGGGTGTGAAACGAGGTTGATTTGGGGAAAGTCGTCTTGAGCTGGGTAGTGGTTGGAGGAATCGTTTGAGGTGATGAGCATTGTTTCAAGGATTGGGAAATTGAGAGGGTTTCAGAGAGAGGTTGGGCGGCGCTTAGGGCTAGGGTTGGGAGATGATGAACAGTGTGAGGGAGAATTAGGGAAACTTAGGTTTTGCTAATGCTGAGGCTGAATGTGATTTGGGCTCGGGCATTAGGCCGAGTCACACGGAGTGCTGATTTGTACTCCCTGTTTTCCATTAACACCCCCCTCTCCCCTTTGTGTTTTGGTTTGGGCCTTAGGCCGTTTGCTACTCCCACCCCCAGTCTGGGGCCCAACCAGGGAAATAAAGTGAATCCTTGCTATTCGCACCCTCCCCCAGTTTTTTTCTTTCTTTTTCTTTTCCTTGCTTTAGGTTTTTCTGAACTTTCAAAGGGCTTAGGGCGCGTAATGCTTTCAACACCCCCTCCCTGGCCCATTAGCATTTTTACGTGGTGTTTAATTGCTATTTGTCACATGAATTTTTCATTTTTCATTTTATTTGTTTCATTTTATTTAGCATCTTTGAAAATTCATATTAAATCCAAAAATAATCATTTTGACATGGGATTTTTTTCCTCATTTTAATAATTGTCTCAAGAAATTTTTAGAAAAATAAAAATAGTATTTTAATCATTTTTTCTATTTTTGGTGAATTTCTACATTTAGTTGCTTTTATTGCATTTTAGTTTGTATATCCATTTTGTTGAATTTTGTTTAGCCATTTCCTTTCATATTTTGATGTGATTCTTTTTCCTATGGTTAGATTAGAAGTATAGGTTCCATTAGAGATTTATCTCACATTTTTGTGATTTAATCTTGTTTAGTTTTGATTAGAGAACATTAGGTTAGTTAGAGTAGGGTTCAAACTCAACATAGGTGCATTATAACATTTTATTTTGGGGCTTTTTAGCATGAATTAGGTTCTGGGACATATAGGGTATGTAGGGTAGATGTAGAAATCCCCTTAGAATTAATCTTAGAATTTTAAATACTATATTACTATTTTTAGTATATTTTACCAATGGAGTGTTTGTTTGGTGTTCCCACTTGGGTTTTTAATTGTGTGCTTGGGCTTTTGGGCTTTGATATGGGGTATGGGGCTTGGCTTGAGCTTATGGAGCATGAAGACATCAAAAGAGAAGATTGAAGATGATAATCAAATGTTGAAGCTTGAAGATTGTTTGTGCTTGGAGTTGATTGAAGACATAGGAGATAGGAGATAGGTAAAGCCCTAGAATAGAACAAATTCCTTCATAAACATGGATAGCTTCCTTTGCTTCCATTATTCTCAATGATTAAAAGTCCCTCCATGATATTCACATCCCTCCTTTGGAGGGATAAGTGGTTTTATCTAGGAGGTAGAACTTTGAGGGAAACGGTCTGTTACAATGTCAACTGTTCATAGACTTCCTTTGGTTGTCAATAAACTGTTTGACATTCAATTTATCCTGATAAATCAATTCTTTGATGGAGTGCTTACCTTGAAGGAATAATCTTGTAGAAGAAGACCTGGTGCATTGAAGATTGAAGAAGGAGGAGCTTGTGCTGTCAGAGCTGTGCAACTGGTGAATTAGGGTTTTACTGCTGTCTGGAGCAATTTGCTGTCTGATGCTGTCAACTGTTTGAGATTCTGTGCTTGCTTAAGCTGGGTGATTTCTTGGAGATGGAAGCTTGTTGTAGCTTGGGTATCATTGGAGTTTGACTATGGGGTTCATTGGAAGATTGCTGTTAATCAACTGTCAGAGTTTGGTGTTTTTTAGAGCTGTTGTTGTAGGAGCTGGTGGGCCGTCAGAGCTGGTTTTGGGGTTTATTTTTCTTTACTGTATTGTTTTTTAATTTTCCCCTTAGGTTTGAAGTGAAGTTGTGTCACTTTGCCTATTGTTTTTCAAGTTCGAGGTTGAGTGGGACTCCCTTGCCTCGCTTGTACTGTTGCATTCATGCATTTTACTGCTTTACTTTATATACGCTGTTTCTTTTCCGTTTATCCCCTAGGATCTCTGTTTCTCTCTGCGCAAGAGAGAAATATGACAGACTTTAGGCTTTCATCCATGTATGATAACATTAGGGTAGCTTTAATTCCCATTTTAACCCTAGGTTTTAGAGTTCTTTCTCTTCTATCTCAAAACAATCAAAAAATACAATAAGAGGTCAAACGTCAATAAAAAACAGTTCTTGCGTAAAAGACTGAAAACCAATCAAAGAGTCATTCTTGTCCGCTTGGACCCGTAATCAGGAGAAAACCTTTTTCAGAAGGATAAAAGATAAACATACAAATCTGTGTCTTCCGTGGCCCGAACTACGTTTGTTCTGATCTTTCATGCTGTATGAAAGTACGTAGGCATAAGATGCGATATCCTAGCGAGCAACCTTCCCCTCCTTTCCCGTAGGTAGGCGAACTACGTTGACTCTGATTTCTCGTTCCAGACGGGAATACGTAGGCATAAAGTGCGATACTTTGCCGAGTCATTTTATTTTCTTTTAACCCCATACCTGTAGAATAGATAGAATAACAATCTGTACTAGAAAACAAGCGTGGATCCCGTCAAGTACGACGGACGTGAGGGGTGCTAATACCTTCCCCTTGCGTAACCGACTCCCGAATCCAGGATTTGGTTGCGATGACTATTCCTTTCCCGTCTTTGCGGTAGGTTTACTTCGAGCGTTTCCTTTCCCTCCTTTGGGATAAATAACGCACGGTGGCGACTCTTCTATTCAGCCGGCGCCGATTTTCGCAGTAGCGACACCTGGCGACTCTGCTGGGGACTCCAACGGTTCCCTACGCGAGTCAATCCTAGCGCTTGTTTTCCCGTCGTGGGTTTTGTATGGATTTACATTTCTGTCTTTACTTTCAGCATTATATTATTGTTGTTATGCTAGGTAGGGGGTCAGATTGAGAGATAAGCCGGACCTGGGCTTGAGTGCACCTAGAATTATAGTGGAAATTAGTGGGCGCGTGCTTGCTTTGCAGGCACTAGTGTCTCATGAAATCCACGCTCGGACGAGGTTCTTCTGGTTGACTTCTTTTTCAACCCTTTGGGTTGAGGGGGTTGTTGGTTAGTTGGATTGTCGACTCCGGGGACCGATCATTTGAAAGTTGGCTAAGTGAGGCCTCTTCAGGACATGATGATGCCATACCTTCTGGGTATCGTATCATTCGTCTTGAAAGTCTGTGACACCAACGACCGCATAGGATGCCATACCTTGTGTCAGTTATTAGGAAACCTACCTGTGAGAGGGGTTGGGGCATGCAGGTAACTTGACCTCCAGATTACCGGTTTTCTTGATTGAGATTTAGTGGTGTTGATATTTGAGGACAGTGTTATGGGGTATGTTGGAGACCAGGTTGGAGTACTGTTTTGGTTTGTTGAGACCAGGCTTGAGCAGTGTTATGGGTCTGGTTAAGACCAGTATGGTGGATTAGGCTTCTCAACAGCACACTTGGTCCCTTGTGTGTGCATTTGACATTTTGCATGACTGTTTGCATTTGCATTTCATTTTTGCATATTCATCCTCAGCCGGAACAGGGAGCTTACCCGTTTTTGTCCACTTCGTCAGTTGATTTCCCGATATTCGCATTAGACTTGAGTTAGCATCTGGAAAGATCATGGCTTCAGGAGAGCAGAACTTGGTTGTTACTCGGGCGGAGTTTGAATTGTTGAAGTACCAGGTGAGTCAAGTCATGGAAGCCATAACAGCTATAAATGGAGAAGGAAACAATGGTCAAAGAGCTCAGATGAACAATGTTGCTCAGCCCGTGCAAACTCCTGTCAGAGGTCCATATTCTTTCAATGACGCAGAGTATCACAATATCACTTTCTCTACGCCAGATTCTCCAAGGATTGTTCCGTCTCTAAGAGTTGTGTCACAGGTTAATATTCAGGACCCAAGGACTGCTAAGTATGTGAGAAGACTTCAGACGTTGGAAGATCAGATTGTTGCCCTGGTGAATAAGAATACTCTTGATCTGAATGCTCCGGGCATGTGTTTGGTGCCAGGTCTTGTATTGCCTCCGAAGTTCAAGATGCCCAATTTTGAGAAGTACAAAGGGGATAGCTGTCCAAAGCTACATTTGGTTATGTTCTGCAGAAGAATGACTTCACATATCACCAATGACAAGCTCATGATTCACTGTTTCCAAGATAGTTTGATCAGAGCATCTTTGGGCTGGTACATGCACTTGGAGAGCGATAGCATCAAATCATGGTCGGATTTAGCCAATGCCTTCGTGAAGTAGTACGACTACAATCTAGAAATGGCTCCTTTTCGCGTGCATTTGCAAGAATTATCTCGTGCAGAGAATGAATCCTTTAGGGGGTATGTGCAAAGATGGAGAGAATTGGCTGCTCGTGTTCAACCACCGATTCAGGAGAGAGAAATGGTTAACCTCTTTTTGGGTACTCTGAAGGACCGTTATTACGACATGATGTTCACTTGTACAAGCTTTGAAGGCTTGATGAGAATGGGAGAGCTTGTTGAGAGAGGACTCAAGAATGGAAAGATTCGATAGGCTCCTTATACCCCAGTTGATAAGAATGAATCAGTTCTCAGTTCTCAAGAGGAGTGGGAAGAAGGAAGCGATGTTGTCTCAGAATCGCTAGCGTCTCAGGCTCAGTTGTCAGACACTTCAAACCAGCAGTCATATTATTGTCAGCCGCGTCATCACGCCCGACAAAGACCAAGGAAACCTGAAAGGCAGTTTACTCAGCTACCGGTGTCGTACAGCCAATTGTTGCCAGATTTGGTCGAAAGTGGATTAATAGTGCCGAAAGAGACTAGTCCAATGATCCCGTCTTATCCTTCAGGTTCCGATGCCAGCGCCCGCTGTGAGTACCATGTTGGGGTACAGGGGCATTCGACAGATGATTGTAAGGTGCTTAGAAGCCAAGTTCAGAATCTGCTAGACTCTAACAAGATCTTTATCACACCTCAGGGTTTTGTTCGGATTATTGATTCTCTTTCATCCAGTTGTGTGGGTTTGTCAGTCAATGTCATGTAATACTCCACCAAAAGTGTATTTTCGGAAGAATGTCCAAATGAGAGCTCAGTTGAATATGGAGGAAGTTGCTAGAGGTTTCTGCGTCGGGCGTCGCATCTGTTTAGCTTTCGTGCATTGTTGTTTGCTGACCACCACCAGGCTTGTTGGCTGGGGTCATTGTATTTTGTACTTGGTTGTGCTTGTTTGCTGCTCTTGTTGGCTTTACATAGTGGTGTGAGGCGTTTATCTCTGTGCTTATAGCTTGGGGTTTCTTTGTCTTGTCTTGAATATGTGTTTGATTTCCGCAGTGCATTCTCACATAACAGGTATATCAGAACCAAGGGTCTTATTTCCTATCTCCAGTTTGTTGCAGGAATTCCCTCAGAGATATGGAACAGAATTAGGCTGAACTGATTGAAGTCCGAAGCCAGCTAGGGCAGATGATGAAAGACATGTGTTGCACCCTAAAATTTGACCAACTGGTTTTCCTATCTGACTCATGGTTTAAATTCATATTCGCAGCTCAGATGTATGATTTTTGTGCACAAGCAGGGGATATCAGAGTTTACAGCTTGATTTTTGTCTATCAGATATGGCAGACCCAGTCCAGATAACCAGGGTTTTATTTTCGGGAAATTGTGCGCTCCTCGGTGATTTTTCAGTGATTTTGAGGATATTCTGATGCCCGGGGATCTCCGTTCGATTCGATCTGGTCTCGTGCGCTTTTATGGGGGTCATTTGCATTCATCTGCATTTTTTAGGATTTTAATAGGCTTTTGTGAATTTTTAGCAGGCTTTATAGGATTTTTCTGGAATTTAAATAGGTTTATAGAATATTTTAATAGCTTAATTTTCTTTTTAGAATTTTATAGAATATTTTAAATAGATTTTAATCATTTGTAGAATTTTTAATAGAATTTAGATAGTTTTATCATTTTAGAATAACATAGTTTTCTTTTATTAATAATAGGTTTAATTGTTTTTAAATCATTTTTAGAATTTTTCTATAGATTTTTAAATAGGTTTAATAGTTTTTAGAAAATGTAGAAAATAATATAGTTTTTCTTTTATTAATAGATATTAAATAATATTAGATTTTTAATAGAAAATTAGGATAATTAGACTTTTAATCATTTTTAGAGTTTAATTAGGATTAATTGAATTTTTAGAGTTAATTAGATTTTAATTGATTTTTAGGTTTAATTAGATTAATATGAGTTTTAATCTTTTTTTAGATTGTTGTTAGGATTAATCATTAGTTTAATTGGTATTGATTAGGGTTAATTGTTTCTGTTTTTTTTATTTTTTATTCAGTTTTTCTTGTTACAGTTTTGTTTTCATTTTCGAATGGGCCCAGGGAGGTTTTTTTTGTTGTCAAGGCCCAAATCTCATCAGCAGAAAAAAGTCCAAACAGTCCAAATTCCCAGCACACTCCAGAATCTTCCAGAGAATTCCACGCGTCCCCAGGGTATATAAGCTGACACGTGTTGGCCATGCAGAGGCCCCACACGTCTTCTCAGAATCCACGCCACGCCACACTCAGAACTTCACAGATTCCTCCACGCGTCCACAGGTGTCCCCACCCCTCTCTCTCTCTCTGCGCATGCGCACCACGTGTCTCCCTCACATCCCTCACCGGAGATTCACCAGAACGCCACCGGCGGCCATGCATCAGCCGTAGCCCCCACCGCCGGCCACCGCCAACAGACTCCGGCCACCGGAATCTGCAAACACCAGGAAATCACCAGTTCATCTCCTTCTTCCTCCGATCGTCCCTCCGTCACCTTCATCATCGCCGCCGGAATCATCATCCGCCATCAATTGTTTTTCCAGAAATCCACCTTCATCATTCATCCGCCTCCAACAAAATTTCCAGAATACTAAACCTTCAAACCTTCATACAACAATTTTTCCAGAACACTCACACGTTCATCCTCCTCCACCAAATTTTCCAGAATCCACTCCAACATTCGTTCATCTTCAAGCCATACCTCCAGAAAACGTTATTTGCATTCAATCTTCAAGATCTTTTCAGAATCATCCTCGGATCTCCATCCACCTTCAAGCAAATTTTTCCAGAAATCAACAACTTCATCTTCTCACATCAATCTTCATCCAGTTTCTCCAGAACGCCATCATCAATATCCAGATCTTCATCAGCCAATTCCAGAAGTTTCAAGATTCGTTCGAATTCCACATCCAGGTGCGTTGATTCTTCGATCCTCATTTGCGTCTCGTTTTGATGGTTGTAGCGTAGGGATTTAATCTTGGCTTGAACTGGATTTATGTTGAATATAGTCTTGAATCGAGGTTCGTTTAGATGTAGGTTAGGGTTCGGTTTCAGGTTATTGTGGGGGTTTGTTTGATGTTTGAGAGTTTCAGAGAGTGTGAGATAGGGTGGAGAGGAGGAAGACGAGCAGAAGCGGCTAGGGTTTCCCAGAGTGAACAGTACCCAGGGTTTGGAGAGAGTGATAGGTTTTGTTCAGCTGTGTACTGGATTAGGGTTTGGGGCATTGGGCTAAGCCCAAACGCGTCTTCTGAGTGTACACCCCTCAATTACTCAATTCCCCCCCCCCCCTGGCATGTGAGTCTGAGTGACTGGAGTTGGGCCTTAGGCCCCAATCTGCTAATGACACCCCCCTGGTGTAGCCCATAGTGAGAAATAACTGAAATAAATCACTCATAGCACCCCCCCTGCGCTTAGAGTCAGTTTTTTTTGTTTTTTTCTGGATATTAATCCTGGGCCCTGCGCCCTTTGCTTCTGGCACCCCCCATCAGGGCCCAATTGTGGACAAATAACCTGAATGCTTGCTGTTTGCACCCTCCACGTCACTTTCTTTTATTTTTGATTTTTCTTTTATATTTTCATATTAGAAATTCATAATAAATTGTAAATAAATGTTTTTTCAATAATTCTTTTTCCATCCATTTCATGAAATTGTTAAGAAAATTAAATAAAAATAAAAATGGCATTTTATTTTTATTTCCTATTTTTGTGCATATTTTCCATTTTAATTGATTGCTTTTTATATTTTAATGCATGCATATCATTAGAAAATTCATAAAAATGGTAGATTTAGTCAAATAATTCCGTTCTTTTTTCTGTAGACTCGTGATTCAGTGTAGAATTTTATAGTACAAAAACATTAGCTTAATCATGCATTTTCATTTTAATTGCATTTTTCCACTGTTATTGATGTTGAATAATTGGTCTGTGGATATGTCTGTGTTGCTGATTTTATTTCGTTCATCTGGTGTTGAATCTTGTTCTGATTTTTCAGTATGTTATCTTAGAGCCATGTAGGTCTCCCCATAGATTTTTGATAGATTTTTGTAGGGTATTCTGATAGGATTTGTCTGAGCCTGAAGATAGGAGAAGTCTTGATGACTTCTGACTTTGAAGTTCAACTGTGGTTGAACTTCAGAGATAGTCTCCTGTGGTTTGTTGGCCTGTGGATTCTTCTTGAAGGTGGGAGCTGATGGAGGTCCTGCTGGAGCTTGCAGAGATGCATTGGATTGAGGCTTAGTCTAGGAGCTTGTTGTCTGTTTGTGAGGTTCGAGATCCTGAAGTTTGAAAGGAGTTTATGGTACTTTCCTGAGGAAGGCACTATGAATGACTTTCAGTCTTCCTTCTCACCTCTTTCGTAAGTATCCAATGATGTCGGAGCCGACATGTGAGTTTAATTTCTCCTGAGGAGGAATATAAACTGATCACATGTTGTTGAGCCACATGGGATACGATTCCTAAGTGGAAGCCCCTTAGTACTTTCCTGAGGAAGGTCCTATGGGTCTATTCACTTAGTTCCATTAGTTTATCTAGGATTTCTTAAGTATCCAGTGATGTTGGAGCCAACTTGTGAGTTTAATTTCTCCTGAGGAGAAATGTAAACTGATCACAGTTGTTGAGCCACGTAGGGTACAATTCCTAAGTGTCAGCCTCCTAGTACTTTCCTGAGGAAGGTCCTATGAGTCTGTTCACTTAGTTCCCCTAGTGCATATAGGTATTTCTCAAATATCCCGTGATGCCGGAGCCTTCATGTGAGTTTAATCTCTCCTGAGGAGGGATGTAAACTGATCACAGTTGTCGAGCCGCATAGGATACGATTCCTGAGTGGTAACCTCTTAGTACTTTCCCAAGGAAGGCACTATGAGCTTGTCTGCTTAGCTCCCTTTTCTCTGGTAAGCTTATTCTGAAGCTTGGAGACTGGGATTGATTCCTCCTGCTTAGGGTTTTAATTAGAGTGTTGCTTAGATCTTTGCTTAAGGTGCTGTATAGAGTTTTGTTTAGAGAGCTAGATTAGGAGCTTGTTTCAGGTTTGTTAGAGGCCCTGCTCAGGGTTAGTCTCTTTGTGTTGTTTGACTTGTGTGATGTTATGTGGCATTAGACTTAGGTTCATCTAGATAGTTTCTGAGTAGGTGCATCTTAGAAGTAGACTTTGTGTGCATGAGAAGTTGAGGTGGTCCTCCTTCTGCTTGTTTGTTATTGCGTGGCTTTGCTTGTTGGTATTCGGTAGAGCTGAGCTCCCTTGCCTTTGTGGTTTGCGGCCTCTGTGCCTTGTTTGTCTAGTTGTTGCATTCATGCATGTTTTCAGTATTCATTTACGTTGCAGTTTCTTGTTTGTAGTTTAGTCCCGTTGCCATGAACCCTTAGGAGCTCTGACTTCTCCGCTGCGGAGTTGTTATGATAGACATTAGGATGGTCAACCAGGTGTGATAGCAGTAGGTAGATTCCCCTGTTTCTCAGGTATAGTTCTAGGGTTTCCCTTTCCTTTCTGTAGGAGCTTTTGAGTAGCTTGATCCGTAGTTAGCTGAACTACAGCTGCTCTGATTCTTCGTTCCAGACGAAGATATGTAGGCATAGGATGCGATATCCTAGCGAGCACACTAACGACTAACCTTTGTTCTCTCGCGGCTGTGCGATTGAGACTTTCCCGCTAACGACTAATTGTTATCCTTTTCTCTTGCCCGAGTGCATTCGAGACCAGATCGTAGTTGTAGGTTCCCGAGCCTTAGAGACCGGTTTGTTTTCTCACTGCTGTGTGAGAGCCCCTGTTTACCCGTAGTTAGCCGAACTACGTTTGCTCTGATCTTTCATTCCCGATGAAAGTACGTAGGCACAGGACGCGATGTCCTGGCGAGCAACCTTTCCCCCGTTTAGGCGTAGGCGGTCGAACTACGTTGACTCTGACTTTCCCATTGCACGAGGGAATACGTAGGCCCAGAACACCGTATGTTCTGTCGAGTCCTGTCCTTTTATTTTCTTTTCAGACCAGCCAGTAGCGTAGATAGATAACACACCCTTTTACCTATAAACACCAAGCGTGGATCCCATCGAGTACGATGGACGTGAGGGGTGCTAATACCTTCCCCTTGCGTAACCGACTCCCGAATCCAGGTTTTGGTTGCGATGACCATACCTTTTCCCGTCTTTGCGAGGTTTACTTCGAGCGTTTCCTTTCCCGCTCTGAGGGATAAATAACGCACGGTGGCGACTCTCCTGTCAAGCCGGCGCCGATTTTCGCAGTAGCGACAGCTGGCGACTCTGCTGGGGACCTATAGCATCTAGGGACTTTTCCCATCCCTTATGCTGGGACCGTTTCCCATCCCCTACGCGAGTCAATCCTAGCGCTTGGATGTTTATTCGTTGGGTGTTGTGTATATTGTATTTTACTTTTCTGCACTTTACTTTTCTGTACCTTTACCTTTCCGCATTTATTTTCCAGCATTACATTATTGTGATTATTGCTGTGGGCAAAGGGAGGTTACTGTGAGTGAGAAGCCGGACCTGGGCTTGAGTACACACCTAGATATAGTTGTGGAGAAGTAGTAGACGAACCTGTCTGCTGAGCAGGCACAGTTCCCTACGAAAATCTGCGCTCAGACGAGATTCTTGCAGAGGTGCTCCTTTCCGGTCCTGAGGATCTGAGGGGAGTCCAGACGTAAGGATTGTCGACTCTGGGGACCGATCATTTGGAAGTCAGCTAAGTGAGGCCTCTTCATGACTTGATGATGCCACTCCTTCTGGGAATCGTATCGTCACTCATGAAAGTCTGTGACGCTGATAACCGCATAGGATGCCGTACCTTTGTCCGTGGATTAGGTTTATCCTACCTGTGAGAGGGACTGGGTTATTGCAGGAAAACTGGCCTTCAGAAACCATGATTCAGTATCTTTATCAGATGGTGTTCTTGATTCATCTCCAGGTGTGTTGTCTGGGTCAGATGGGTTTCTTATCTGAGGTTGAGGCTATTATCAGATGGTATTCTCGTCAGATACAGAGGTTCAGATGGTTTTCTTACCAGGGGATTGATATTTTGAGTATTAGATGGTAGTTAGTGGCATGAGATTCTGATGACCGTGATGGTTTTCTGTTCCTGATCACAGAGATATTCCTCTTCAGGCTACAGCATAGCCCTATGTTCGCAGATTGCATTATTTATCATATTGCATCATTGCATTACCATCTGCATTCAACTAACGTGTGTGTATTGCAGGTACATATTTTCCCTTCCAGTTCTGGTGTTTGTTCCTAGCAAGACATGGAAAACCTGAAGAGAGTATTGCCCTATAAGTTTCCGTCGCCGAATATCAGTCTATTGTTAGAATTGATGGCTATTGCTAAGAAGAGAGGAATGGGTGACTTCAGAAAGAGATATGGGAGAATTCTGACCTACGTTTATCAGCCATCTGTCTACGAGACTAGCGGCATCTATACTCTGTTACAGTTCTACGACGCGGAGCTCAGGTGTTTTGTATTTCCCGACTTCGTTTTGGCTCCTACCCTGGAGGAGTACTCTGCACTTCTGGATATACCGATCCGTGAGCAAATGCCTTTTTATCGTACGGACGCTGAGCCTAAGCTGGCTGAGCTTTCTGCCATCCTGTGTTTGAAAGAGTCTGAGCTGTCTGGGAAGATGATCAGAAGAGGAGACGTATGGGGATTCCCGTTGGATGTCTTAGTGGAGAAGGCTCGAGAGTATGCCCAGAAGGGTAAATGGGATGTTTTTGACGTTATCCTTGCTGTATGTGTGTATGGCATCGTGTTGTTCCCGAACATTCCTGATTTTGTTGATTCAGATGCCTTCTATATTTTGGCTGCGGGAAACCCAGTTCCTACTTTACTGGGAGATATCCACCATTCAACTCATTACCAGAATGAAAAGCGACGAGGAAGGAATGTGTCTTGCTGTGTACCTCTCCTATGCAGGTGGTTCACCAGTCATATGCCTAAGTCGGGCCCTTTTGTCACATCTATCAATTCTCTGGGATGGCCCGAGCGCTTAATGGGATTAACGGCTGAGAACGTGGTATGGGTCATTAAAGAAGTATTTGGAGCTGAAGTCATACTCAAAGGCGAAGGATTCCCGAATGTTCCGTTAATAGGAAGGAAAGGTTGTGTCAACTATAACCCGTCCTTATTGATCAAGCAATTTGGGTACATACCTCAAGGAGCGCCAAAGCCCGAGGAGATACAGGAATCTCTGTATCTCACCGGGGCAATTGGGAAAGAGATGCTGACTAAACTTGAGAGAGCCTGGAAAAACTGGCACAAGAGAGGGAAGCTTTCAGGTAGCAGAGGGGATACTCGAGGTCCTAGCCCATATGAAGAATGGATTCGTGAGCGAGCTGTGAAGTTCCTTATGCCGTATCCAGCGGTTCAGCCATTGCATCCTCCTCCGGTAGAGGAGCCTACCACTGTGGACATTCAGGTTTACAAGCAGCTGATGGCGGAGAAGGAAGAGCTAGCCAGGGCTAAAGAGGCTTTAGAGCAGGAGAATGCCCAGCTTCGGCATGAAAATATTGAAACAGGATATATTTCTAAGCAACAGGCTGAAACTCTGAAACATCTGAAGGCTACGCTATTGGAATTGACTGAAACCAAGAAGCGTCTGGAGTTAGATGTCGACTCAGTTAGTAGTGTGTTGTCCACCAAGAAGCAAGAGCTGGAAAGGGCCTACACAAAGCTAGCCAAGTTCAGAGAGCACTGGGATCTCACTATGACCAAGCGCAAGGAGCGAGAAGAAGTGCTGAAGACACAGATTGCTCAGTTAGAAGAACAGGTCAAGGTGAAGAACGAAGAGCTTGAAGAAGAGGCCTGTCGCCGATACGAGGCCGAGCGTAAGCTGATAGATGCCATGAAGAATTTGGAAGATCTCCAGCATAGAGCAGATGCCAAGAGACCCAAACCAGGGGATGGTGCTAATGATAAGGCTTGGGAAGACTTTGTCAGAGACATCCAGGGGACAGTCAGGAAGAGGGATCGACTAATAGAAGGTTTGATTTATCAACCAGATCACGCAGAGACAAAGAAGATGGTCGAAGACTTCCGCAACCGTACCCGTATTTGATTTCTCTTGTATTCTGTATGTTGAGGTCACCACCAGGCATGTTGGCTGGGATCCTCTTTGTCATATCAGCTGTATGGAGCATAGTTATGTAACTTCTTGACAAGACTGTTATTCTAATCAATATATGAGGGTTTTTCCAAATATTGTCTCTATGGTTTATCTCGTCTTGCTACCACTGACACCGGAATTGGAGGGAAAATATCTCCAATGCACACATGCACGTTAGCATTTTTGTATTTCTGTTTGCATAAATCATATTGCATAGCATTTCTCTAGCAGGTCAGAGCACTTATCCAACCTTTGTTTTCACCAGAAGGTGATTCTCGGGGAATTGTTTGAGGCAAGAGTAGAGTGTTGAAGACAACCAAGGGGCTGAAGCAGATTTGAGCAGAATCAAGCAGCATAGTCGGTTACCGGTAATTGGTGGCTATGTCTGAAGGCAATTTCCAGTCTCCTAACACCCAGGCAGGGTTTACTGTGGCGTCCAACCATCAGTATGATTCTATGGAAGGCTTCCCGCAAGCGAACAATCTTATTGCAACCCAAGTTGTGCAGCCTGCTATTGAAAACAGAGATTGGCATGAGCAGTTTCTTGCCCGAAATGAACGTTATCCTCCTGTTAACAATCAATGTGTTGCTTTCCCTGTGATGAATTACCGGAGAGATAATCCAATGACCGGGTTAGTAGATCCAAGAGCTCTTGACGATGGTAGAAGACTCCGAGTGTTGGAGGAGCAAATGAAAGCCTTGGAAGCGAAAGATGCCGCTAACCTGGATGCTGTAGCCATGTGTTTGGTCCCTGACCTCGTGTTACCGCACAAGTTCAAAATGCCGGAATTTGAAAAATACACAGGAGATAGCTGTCCAAAATTGCATTTGATGATGTTCTGCCGAAGGATGACTTCGTTTGTGCGAAATGACAAATTGATGATCCATTGCTTCCAGTATAGCCTGACTGGGGCATCGCTGAGATGGTATGTGCAATTGGAAAGTAACCAGATTCGATCATGGGTGGATTTAGCCAGAGCTTTCATGAAGCAGTATGATTACAACTTGGATTTGACTCCTAGTCTTGTTGATCTGCAAGAATTGTCTCAAGCAGAGAATGAATCATTCAGAGCGTATTTGCGAAGATGGAAGGAATTGTCTGCTAGTGTTCAGCCACCGCTTCCGGAAAGGGAACTAGTTGACATCTTCTTGGGTACCCTGAAAGGCCATTATTTTGACAAATTGTTCAGTTGCACAAACTTTGTGGGCCTGATGAGGCTGGGAGAGATTGTTGAGAGAGGACTCAGGAGTGGAAAGTTTCGAGGTGTTCCTTACGTCCCAGTTAATAAGATTGAGCCAGTTGTCAGTTCTCAAGAAGAGTGGGAAGGAGATGATGCCACCTCAGAATCTCTAGCATCTCAGGATCAGTTTTCAGATACTTCAAGCCAACGGTCATCCTATCGCCGATCGCGTCAGCGTGCTCCACGAAGACCAAGGAAGCCTGAAAGGCAGTTTACTCAGCTACCGGTGTCGTACAGTCAGTTGTTGCCAGATCTGGTCAGAAGTAGATTGATAGTGCCGAAAGAGACTAAGCCGGTGATTCCACCGTATCCTCCAGGTTTTGACGCCAGCGCCCGCTGTGAGTACCATGTCGGGGCACAGGGGCATTCAACGAATGATTGTAAAGTGCTTAGAAGTCAGATTCAGGATCTGTTAGACTCTAGCCGTATTTGCATCACTCCTCAAGGTTGTGTTCAGATTAATGATTTTCCGTCTTCTAGTTGTGCGGGTTCGTCAGTTAATGTCATGGAAGACTCCACAGGAAGTGTGTGCTCTGAAGATTGCCAATCAGAAAGTTCGGTTGTATGGGCGAAGTTTCTAGAGGTTTTCGCGTCGGATGCCGCATCTGTTTTCTCTGCTTAATCCGTTTAGCTTTTTGTGCATCAGTATTTGTCGACCACCACCAGGATTGTTGGCTGGGGTCGTTGTATTCATACTCATTTGTGCTTACCTGCTGATTTTGTTGGTTGTACATGTATGGGAGATGTTCGTCTGTTTGCTTATAGCTTGGGTTTCTCTTTATCTCGTTATGAATGTGTGGTTGCTTTCCGCATTGCATTATTTTTTAACAGGTATATCAGAACCGTGGGTCTTATTTCTTCATCATCCAGTTTGTTGCAGGAATTCCTCCAGAGATATGGAACAGAATCAGGTTGAATTGATCGAAGTCCAAAGCCAGCTGGTGCAGATGATGAGAGACATGCAAGAGATGCGTCTAGAGCAGAAGATTCTCAAAGAGGAGAACAGTCAGCTGAAGACCCAAATGAGTTTGATCATGGAGGTAGTCAAGAATGTGCTTAGGAAAGAAGACGATCAGCTATTCGAAGCCGCAATGAAGAAGCTCGCGCCACCTGTGCAAGTGGAACCTGAGCAGCAGCAACAGAAGATACATCCGGTTCAGCGGAAGATCCAAGAAGGAAAGCCAAGGAGAATATTTGAGGCACCGCCTATGACATATGCGGAACTCTTGCAGATCTTACTGAGGTTTAATCTGGTGGAGAAAAGAGCGTTGACACAACCAACGAAAGCGTTTCCTCAGGGATACGATGCCAATAAGCAATGTGATTTTCATTCCGGGGCATTCGGACATGACATCGAGGGATGTCATGCTTTCAAGCACAATGTTCAAGACCTGATTGACTCGCACGATATTGAATTCACGCCGGGCGGCGTAGCTGTGCATATTGCTCCTGTCTCAGTCGATGCTAAAATGACAGATGTTTCTAAAGCTGCAGTGGGTCAGAAGCGTATCCTGGAATCCATGGTGTCAGAATCTCCAGGCCCACAACTGTTGCCTATTCCTGGGGCAGATCTAAGAAAGAAAATGGTTAAGCATAAGGAGAGCGTTCAGTACATTGAAAATCAAGAAACCGATGTTGCATTTGATGCAAAGGGTGCTCAAGGGTCAACCCGATACCAGCAGCAGCAGCCTCAGCAGGGGGCACAGCAGGCTCAGCGACGATTCCAGGGTGGCAAGCCGAGAAGAGTGTTTGAGAAGCCTCCCTCAACATATGCCGAGTTGTTGCAGACATTGTTGAGATTGAATCTGGTAGAGACAAGAACTCTGGCACCAATAACGGGAACTCCCCCGTTTGGTTATGACGCAAGCAAGCACTGTGAGTTTCATTCTGGAGCCCCGGGTCACGATATAGAAGGCTGCCATGCTTTTAAGCACAAAGTGCAGGATTTGCTTGACAGTGCAGCAATCAGCTTCGGGCAGAGAGGTCCCCAAATCATCTGAATGAAGGAGAAAGGGCTCTATAATTTGTTTGAGTCGATTGAAAGCAGATCAAGACAGCATCGGGTTACCTCTAATAAAGATAGCTGGTTCAGCAGCAGGGCAGATGTGAAAGCCCGATTCTCAGAAGCTAGCATATTTTCTTTGTTTTAGCTTGTCATTCCTTTGCATTTGTAGTTGCCTTCCTGTTTGAATTTGTAAACTTGTTTGTAAAACTTGTTGTTTTCAGTCAAATTGATGATAATGAAATAAATGTGCATGTTTTGATTGAATCCATTCGTGTTCACTAACTGTTTTGCAAATGTCCAACGCTTGGTTAAGAAGAATTTAGGGAGGATGACGAAAATGACCGACATGCAACTACCGATATTGTATGCTTTTGAAATAGAACCTGTTGATGATGTACAGGCATTGTTTCGAATCCCTAAACACCGGAGACATAAGGAAGATAATCCCTTGTCAACCCCTTTGAGCCTTGTAGTAGGAGTTTCTTTCTGTGAACGAAAAAACCCTCAATCTTAACCTGGGGCAGGGTAGGTGTTAGCTAATTTGACTAAGCGTCCAAATTGCAAAAGAAGTGTCCGTTCGAGGATCAATCACACCCCTAGAGGTCGTGCCTAAAAGACCACAATGGTTCAATCAGGAGTGGGACAGCCACATCATTTCCCAAAGAGTCAGACAACCAGTGTCACACGACTTGTTCAAAAGCAAAGAAGAATGAAAAAAATCAAAAGCCCGCTAAGTCAAGAAAATTTCAAAACAAATGACTTAGGCAAAAATGAGGGCATCCCGCTGGACTAAAAAATCAAAAGAAACTCAAAAGGAGTCAGTCCAGGCAAAAGTTAGGGATATGAAAAGAAAAAAGATGAAAAGGATCAAAAGAAAAATCCTCGATGAAAGTACAAGTCGTGTGACCACAAATGTCAAAGACGAAAAATGAGTGGCTGTCACTCCAAATCCAAAAGTTTCTCGAACTATCATTTCTATTTTTTCAGCCTCTGAGAGGTGAGCGCTAAGGTCAAATTAGCTGAACGTAGGATGGGAGAACATCAAGGAGAATGGGTGGGTTAAAAATAAACTTTGAGCCTTTATCCTTTTTTTCAAAACCATGAACCTGACCACGTTACAACCTTCAAAAGACCTAATTGAAGCAGGGTGTTTCGAAAGCATACTCCGGTAAAGGTCGCGTCGATTCTGACTCCTAAAAAGGTTCCTCTTACCATGTCGGTACTGATGTTGATAAATGTTTTACGCATTATATGCCATAAATTGTTTTTCCTTTTCCCAGTGAACAGATTGGATGTCAAAGCTGTCATATGTGTTGCATTAATACATCTTTTATGCATAACAACTTGTTTTACTGGCGAGTAAGCGCTTGACAGCAGAAAAGTTTCCTGCAATGGAAAGTATGATCAAGATAGAATGCAGAATGCCCGAATGTTCCGAGAGCAGGGGCAAGCTTTATGGTGATCCCCAGTCAGGTCAGCTTTTCGAAGTCAGTTATTCTGGGGCAATCAGATTGAGATTCGGTGAATACGGCGCAGTCAAGAGTACTGCCCTGAATCAGATAATCAGGGGCAAGGTCATTGCAGTCAGAGGCAAATCATCTTAAGCGCGCAAAGGGTATGCGAGAAGCATTCGAGTTGAGGTATCTCTCAGAAGTTCAGAACGCTGAGGCATGTTATACCAGACCATCAAGGAACAGATTTGCAGATTTCCTTTCAAGGACTATCCCCACAGAGGTCCCGTAGGCTGAGGCATATCAGAAGCGAAAGGATTGTGGTTCTCCGTACCTACAGGGTCATTCAGAGTTATTCGAGCAGATGCAGTCAATTTTCGAGAGCGAGATGAATGCGGGAGGTCGTGTCACTATCCCTTGACTCTTCACTGAAAGGTTGAGTATTCAGGAAGAATATTTTCCAGCGTCAGGTGTACCTGACCCAGTAAGATGGCTTAAGAGCTCAAATCCAAGTTTGCGATCACTGTAAGGCCCATCCGTGTTGGCGCATCAATTTCCAGATCCGAGCTTCATCAGAGCGCAGGAGGATTCCCTCCATTTTCTCCAGCAAAGACCAATTTGTCATTGGCATGGATAAGCTATTCCCCGGAGGAGTCTAATCATATTCAGCACGTCTGCTATTTCACAACGGAGTTATATTCCCCAGCAGGGTATTACTTCGTCGAGGTGTTCGGTTAAGTCCTCAATATCCCCAGCATGGTTGATTTCACTCTCCCAGCATTTATTTTGCTAGGACGATTCAGTGATATCCGGGTTATCCCCAGCAAAGTTGGCCTCGCCTTCAGCATTTATTTTGCTGAAGTGGTTTTCTGTACCCGGCCTTCTCCGGCAGCTCGAGCCTGCTAGCATATTGCATGCATCATCATACTTGCATCATACTTGCATATCATTGTCAGAATGCGTCGCATTTCCATCCAGGATGGAGCATTACGCTGTAGAAAGATTAAAGCATTTGCATATGCATACAAAGCATAAGTCAGATTTTCTATCAGCCTCATATGGCGCGTGAATTACTCTGTGATCAGTTCAGGGGCATTTATCCAGCAACAGTGTTCAGACAGTTCAGCGGATTAGTTGTATCAGATCATACAACGATTATGCTTTGAGCAAGCAGTCATCTGATGTTGACAAGCTTTTCTTCCCGTCAATTCATATTGACGATGTGTTCCTCCAATGAGTGGATGTCTCTGTCTATCATTAGACGTTTTGAGTACGAATGTGGTTTTCTTTCCGTCTATCCATGGACGATGTGAAGTTGCGGGTGATCGCAGTAAGATTTCAAGAAGGGGTTTCTCCCAGGATATGCTTTTCTTCCCGTCTATCAGTAGACGATGTGAAATTTTGGTTGATTTTCAATGGGGTTCAAAATAGAGTTTCTATAATAAGTAGCTTTCCTTTCCGTCTATCAGTAGACGATGTGAAGTTTTGGTTACTGCCCAGCGGGTTTCTTATTGCCAGATCATACATATGATGAGGTGTTTCCGCAGCGAGTCTTCTCTGGCTATCCTTAGTAGTTGAGGGGTTTCAAAATGATTTTGAATATCGGTTCTCTTTCTGGTTATTGGATATGATGACGTTTAAGAGGGGTAATTTTCTGACCATCAATCCCTATTGATGTCGAAGCTCTTCGAAGAATGTTCAGTTTTCGTGATTGTCGATTCTTATTGACGACATGGTTCCTTAAAAGGTGGTTTTTCTTACCGTCGGTCCATACTGACGATGCGGCCCCTTCAAGGATATTGACTTCTCCATCAATTCCCGTAGACAGAAGGATTCTGAAATTCAAAGGATGGTGTTGAATTGCGTTATGGTGACTTCCCGTCTATCTTTAGACGATGTGTGTATGGAGATTCTGGTGTCTTTCCGTCTATCCTTAGACGATGTGAGTATGGAGATTAAGGTTTTCTCCCGTCTGTCAGTAGACAGCGTGAATTCAGAGATTATTTCTTTCCGTCTACCCTTAGACGATGAGAATATTGATTCGTTCATCAATCAGGATGATCCCGTCTACCCTTAGACGATGTGAATAATGAGTTGTTCATCAATCAGGATGATTCCGTCTACCCTTAGACGATGAGAATAATGAGTTGTTCATCAATCAGGATGATGCCGTCTACCCTTAGACGATGAGAATAATGATTTGTTCATCAATCAGGATGATTCCGTCTACCCTTAGACGATGTGAATAATGAGTTGTTCATCAATCAGGATGATACCGTCTACCCTTAGACGATGAGAATAATGAGTTGTTCATCAATCAGGATGATACCGTCTACCCTTAGGCGATGAGAATAATGAGTTGTTCATCAATCAGGATGATACCGTCTACCCTTAGACGATGTGAGTATTGATTTGTTCATCAATCAGGATGATCCCGTCTACCCTTAGACGATGTGAACATTGATTTGTTCATCAATCAGGATGATGCCGTCTACCCTTAGACGATGTGAATAATGAGTTGTTCATCAATCAGGATGATACCGTCTACCCTTAGACGATGAGAATAATGAGTTGTTCATCAATCAGGATGATACCGTCTACCCTTAGGCGATGAGAATAATGAGTTGTTCATCAATCAGGATGATACCGTCTACCCTTAGACGATGTGAGTATTGATTTGTTCATCAATCAGGATGATCCCGTCTACCCTTAGACGATGTGAACATTGATTTGTTCATCAATCAGGATGATGCCGTCTACCCTTAGACGATGTGAATATTGATTTGTTCATCGATCATGATGATGCCGTCTACCCTTAGACGATGTGAATATGGAGATTAATGTTGTCTTTCCGTCTATCATTAGACGAAGTGAGTATTCAATCAAGGTGTCTTCCCGTCCATCTTTGGGCGATGTGAGTATATTTCTTCCTGCCTATCAGTAGGCAATGTGAAAGAATCAAGTATGTTGTTGCAACCATCAGGGTTTGTTACATGGGGTATCACAAGTAACGGGTATTCAATCAGGAGTTCTTTATCAGATGATTAATCAGTTTGGTGCCGCAATGACTGGGCTCGGTTTTCTGGACTTTATTCTCCAAGCAGTTGACAGTATATGCTCGCGGTTGGCAAATTTTCGGGTTTTATTTGTATTCAACCGTCTCGTACCTCTGAATGTTTGAAGGCTGAGTGCTCTTCAAACCCTTCAGGTCCAAGTCGCTTGAATAGGGGCAGCTGTTGCACCCTAAAATTTGACCAACTGGTTTTCCTATCTGACTCATGGTTTAAATTCATATTCGCAGCTCAGATGTATGATTTTTGTGCACAAGCAGGGGATATCAGAGTTTACAGCTTGATTTTTGTCTATCAGATATGGCAGACCCAGTCCAGATAACCAGGGTTTTATTTTCGGGAAATTGTGCGCTCCTCGGTGATTTTTCAGTGATTTTGAGGATATTCTGATGCCCGGGGATCTCCGTTCGATTCGATCTGGTCTCGTGCGCATTTATGGGGGTCATTTGCATTCATCTGCATTTTTTAGGATTTTAATAGGCTTTTGTGAATTTTTAGCAGGCTTTATAGGATTTTTCTGGAATTTAAATAGGTTTATAGAATATTTTAATAGCTTAATTTTCTTTTTAGAATTTTATAGAATATTTTAAATAGATTTTAATCATTTGTAGAATTTTTAATAGAATTTAGATAGTTTTATCATTTTAGAATAACATAGTTTTCTTTTATTAATAATAGGTTTAATTGTTTTTAAATCATTTTTAGAATTTTTCTATAGATTTTTAAATAGGTTTAATAGTTTTTAGAAAATGTAGAAAATAATATAGTTTTTCTTTTATTAATAGATATTAAATAATATTAGATTTTTAATAGAAAATTAGGATAATTAGACTTTTAATCATTTTTAGAGTTTAATTAGGATTAATTGAATTTTTAGAGTTAATTAGATTTTAATTGATTTTTAGGTTTAATTAGATTAATATGAGTTTTAATCTTTTTTTAGATTGTTGTTAGGATTAATCATTAGTTTAATTGGTATTGATTAGGGTTAATTGTTTCTGTTTTTTTTATTTTTTATTCAGTTTTTCTTGTTACAGTTTTGTTTTCATTTTCGAATGGGCCCAGGGAGGTTTTTTTTGTTGTCAAGGCCCAAATCTCATCAGCAGAAAAAAGTCCAAACAGTCCAAATTCCCAGCACACTCCAGAATCTTCCAGAGAATTCCACGCGTCCCCAGGGTATATAAGCTGACACGTGTTGGCCATGCAGAGGCCCCACACGTCTTCTCAGAATCCACGCCACGCCACACTCAGAACTTCACAGATTCCTCCACGCGTCCACAGGTGTCCCCACCCCTCTCTCTCTCTCTGCGCATGCGCACCACGTGTCTCCCTCACATCCCTCACCGGAGATTCACCAGAACGCCACCGGCGGCCATGCATCAGCCGTAGCCCCCACCGCCGGCCACCGCCAACAGACTCCGGCCACCGGAATCTGCAAACACCAGGAAATCACCAGTTCATCTCCTTCTTCCTCCGATCGTCCCTCCGTCACCTTCATCATCGCCGCCGGAATCATCATCCGCCATCAATTGTTTTTCCAGAAATCCACCTTCATCATTCATCCGCCTCCAACAAAATTTCCAGAATACTAAACCTTCAAACCTTCATACAACAATTTTTCCAGAACACTCACACGTTCATCCTCCTCCACCAAATTTTCCAGAATCCACTCCAACATTCGTTCATCTTCAAGCCATACCTCCAGAAAACGTTATTTGCATTCAATCTTCAAGATCTTTTCAGAATCATCCTCGGATCTCCATCCACCTTCAAGCAAATTTTTCCAGAAATCAACAACTTCATCTTCTCACATCAATCTTCATCCAGTTTCTCCAGAACGCCATCATCAATATCCAGATCTTCATCAGCCAATTCCAGAAGTTTCAAGATTCGTTCGAATTCCACATCCAGGTGCGTTGATTCTTCGATCCTCATTTGCGTCTCGTTTTGATGGTTGTAGCGTAGGGATTTAATCTTGGCTTGAACTGGATTTATGTTGAATATAGTCTTGAATCGAGGTTCGTTTAGATGTAGGTTAGGGTTCGGTTTCAGGTTATTGTGGGGGTTTGTTTGATGTTTGAGAGTTTCAGAGAGTGTGAGATAGGGTGGAGAGGAGGAAGACGAGCAGAAGCGGCTAGGGTTTCCCAGAGTGAACAGTACCCAGGGTTTGGAGAGAGTGATAGGTTTTGTTCAGCTGTGTACTGGATTAGGGTTTGGGGCATTGGGCTAAGCCCAAACGCGTCTTCTGAGTGTACACCCCTCAATTACTCAATTCCCCCCCCCTGGCATGTGAGTCTGAGTGACTGGAGTTGGGCCTTAGGCCCCAATCTGCTAATGACACCCCCCTGGTGTAGCCCATAGTGAGAAATAACTGAAATAAATCACTCATAGCACCCCCCCTGCGCTTAGAGTCAGTTTTTTTTGTTTTTTTCTGGATATTAATCCTGGGCCCTGCGCCCTTTGCTTCTGGCACCCCCCATCAGGGCCCAATTGTGGACAAATAACCTGAATGCTTGCTGTTTGCACCCTCCACGTCACTTTCTTTTATTTTTGATTTTTCTTTTATATTTTCATATTAGAAATTCATAATAAATTGTAAATAAATGTTTTTTCAATAATTCTTTTTCCATCCATTTCATGAAATTGTTAAGAAAATTAAATAAAAATAAAAATGGCATTTTATTTTTATTTCCTATTTTTGTGCATATTTTCCATTTTAATTGATTGCTTTTTATATTTTAATGCATGCATATCATTAGAAAATTCATAAAAATGGTAGATTTAGTCAAATAATTCCGTTCTTTTTTCTGTAGACTCGTGATTCAGTGTAGAATTTTATAGTACAAAAACATTAGCTTAATCATGCATTTTCATTTTAATTGCATTTTTCCACTGTTATTGATGTTGAATAATTGGTCTGTGGATATGTCTGTGTTGCTGATTTTATTTCGTTCATCTGGTGTTGAATCTTGTTCTGATTTTTCAGTATGTTATCTTAGAGCCATGTAGGTCTCCCCATAGATTTTTGATAGATTTTTGTAGGGTATTCTGATAGGATTTGTCTGAGCCTGAAGATAGGAGAAGTCTTGATGACTTCTGACTTTGAAGTTCAACTGTGGTTGAACTTCAGAGATAGTCTCCTGTGGTTTGTTGGCCTGTGGATTCTTCTTGAAGGTGGGAGCTGATGGAGGTCCTGCTGGAGCTTGCAGAGATGCATTGGATTGAGGCTTAGTCTAGGAGCTTGTTGTCTGTTTGTGAGGTTCGAGATCCTGAAGTTTGAAAGGAGTTTATGGTACTTTCCTGAGGAAGGCACTATGAATGACTTTCAGTCTTCCTTCTCACCTCTTTCGTAAGTATCCAATGATGTCGGAGCCGACATGTGAGTTTAATTTCTCCTGAGGAGGAATATAAACTGATCACATGTTGTTGAGCCACATGGGATACGATTCCTAAGTGGAAGCCCCTTAGTACTTTCCTGAGGAAGGTCCTATGGGTCTATTCACTTAGTTCCATTAGTTTATCTAGGATTTCTTAAGTATCCAGTGATGTTGGAGCCAACTTGTGAGTTTAATTTCTCCTGAGGAGAAATGTAAACTGATCACAGTTGTTGAGCCACGTAGGGTACAATTCCTAAGTGTCAGCCTCCTAGTACTTTCCTGAGGAAGGTCCTATGAGTCTGTTCACTTAGTTCCCCTAGTGCATATAGGTATTTCTCAAATATCCCGTGATGCCGGAGCCTTCATGTGAGTTTAATCTCTCCTGAGGAGGGATGTAAACTGATCACAGTTGTCGAGCCGCATAGGATACGATTCCTGAGTGGTAACCTCTTAGTACTTTCCCAAGGAAGGCACTATGAGCTTGTCTGCTTAGCTCCCTTTTCTCTGGTAAGCTTATTCTGAAGCTTGGAGACTGGGATTGATTCCTCCTGCTTAGGGTTTTAATTAGAGTGTTGCTTAGATCTTTGCTTAAGGTGCTGTATAGAGTTTTGTTTAGAGAGCTAGATTAGGAGCTTGTTTCAGGTTTGTTAGAGGCCCTGCTCAGGGTTAGTCTCTTTGTGTTGTTTGACTTGTGTGATGTTATGTGGCATTAGACTTAGGTTCATCTAGATAGTTTCTGAGTAGGTGCATCTTAGAAGTAGACTTTGTGTGCATGAGAAGTTGAGGTGGTCCTCCTTCTGCTTGTTTGTTATTGCGTAGCTTTGCTTGTTGGTATTCGGTAGAGCTGAGCTCCCTTGCCTTTGTGGTTTGCGGCCTCTGTGCCTTGTTTGTCTAGTTGTTGCATTCATGCATGTTTTCAGTATTCATTTACGTTGCAGTTTCTTGTTTGTAGTTTAGTCCCGTTGCCATGAACCCTTAGGAGCTCTGACTTCTCCGCTGCGGAGTTGTTATGATAGACATTAGGATGGTCAACCAGGTGTGATAGCAGTAGGTAGATTCCCCTGTTTCTCAGGTATAGTTCTAGGGTTTCCCTTTCCTTTCTGTAGGAGCTTTTGAGTAGCTTGATCCGTAGTTAGCTGAACTACAGCTGCTCTGATTCTTCGTTCCAGACGAAGATATGTAGGCATAGGATGCGATATCCTAGCGAGCACACTAACGACTAACCTTTGTTCTCTCGCGGCTGTGCGATTGAGACTTTCCCGCTAACGACTAATTGTTATCCTTTTCTCTTGCCCGAGTGCATTCGAGACCAGATCGTAGTTGTAGGTTCCCGAGCCTTAGAGACCGGTTTGTTTTCTCACTGCTGTGTGAGAGCCCCTGTTTACCCGTAGTTAGCCGAACTACGTTTGCTCTGATCTTTCATTCCCGATGAAAGTACGTAGGCACAGGACGCGATGTCCTGGCGAGCAACCTTTCCCCCGTTTAGGCGTAGGCGGTCGAACTACGTTGACTCTGACTTTCCCATTGCACGAGGGAATACGTAGGCCCAGAACACCGTATGTTCTGTCGAGTCCTGTCCTTTTATTTTCTTTTCAGACCAGCCAGTAGCGTAGATAGATAACACACCCTTTTACCTATAAACACCAAGCGTGGATCCCATCGAGTACGATGGACGTGAGGGGTGCTAATACCTTCCCCTTGCGTAACCGACTCCCGAATCCAGGTTTTGGTTGCGATGACCATACCTTTTCCCGTCTTTGCGAGGTTTACTTCGAGCGTTTCCTTTCCCGCTCTGAGGGATAAATAACGCACGGTGGCGACTCTCCTGTCAAGCCGGCGCCGATTTTCGCAGTAGCGACAACATGCAAGAGTTGCGTCTGGATCAGAAGATACTCAAAGAGGAAAATAATCAGCTGAAGACCCAAATGAGCTTGATCATGGAAGTAGTCAAGAATGTGCTTAGGAAAGAGGATGATCAGCTATCTGAAGCCGCAGTGAAGGAGCTTGTTCCACCTGTGCCTGTGGAACTCGTGCCTATGGAACCTGAGCTTAAAAGACGTGTTGATCGACACCAACAACAACAACAAAAGATACATCCGGTTCAGCGAAGGTCAAGGAGGGTATTTGAGGCACCGCCTTCAACATATGCTAAGCTCTTTCAGACTTTATTGAGTTTGAAGCTGGTTGAAAAAAGAACATTGGCCCCACTCACAGGAACGCCGCTTTCTTATGGGTATGACACTAGTAAGCAGTGTGAATTTCATTCCGGGGCACCCGGACATGATGTGGAAAGTTGTCACGCTTTTAAGCACAACTTTCAGGACTTGATTGACGCAAAAGTTATTGAACTCACGCCGGGTGGCGTAACTGTACATAATGGTCCTATCCCAGTTGGTGCTAAAATGATGGACGTTCCCGAAGTTGCAGTAGATCAGAAGTATATTCTGCAACCATTGGTGTCAGAATCTCCCTGTCCTCAGTTGCTGCCTGTGCCTAGACCAAGCCTGAGGATGAACTCGCTTGAACAAAAGGAGTCCATGATAATTCAGACTCGACCTCCAAGTGGTTCAGCTGTTCGAGATCAACAATTCGTCCAGTCTTCGCAATAGACGTCAACTCCTTTCCAGAGTCAGCAGCCTTATCGTTATCGGTCAAACCTGCGTGCTAGACAGAGCCCAATGAAGTCAGAAAGGCGATTCACCCAGCATCCATTTTAAGCAGTATGGTTTCAATAGGCAACTTTGGAGATGGCTGGTTCAGCAGCAAGTCAGATGTGAAAGCCCGGTCCTCGGAAGCTGACGTTTTCCTGTGATTCATCTTGTCATTTCTTTATGTTTGTAGTTTCTTTATTGTTAAATTGCAATCTTGTTTGTAAAACTTGTTGTTTTCATTCAATTGATGATAATGAAATGAGTATGCATGTTTTGATTAAATCCATTCGTGTTCACTAATTGATTTTTACAGATATCCAACGCTTGGTTAAGCGGAATCCGGGGAGGATGACGAAAATGAACGACATGCAAGCTTCTGATATTGTATGCCTTTGAAATAAAACCTGCTGATGATGTACAGGCATTGTTTCGAATCCCTAAACACCGGAGACATAAGGAAGATAATCCTTTGACTACCCCTTTGAGCCTAGTAGTAGGAGTTCTTTCTGAAAACGAAAAGCCCTCAATCTCAACCTGGGGCAGGGTAGGTGTTAGCTAATTTGACCGAGCGTCCAAATTGCAAAAGGAGTGTCCGTTCGAGGATCAATCACACCTCTGTAGGTCGTGCCTAAAAAGCCATAGTGGTTAAGCGTCAGGAGTGACACAGTCACATTATTCCCCAAAGAGTCAGACAACCAGTGTCACACGACTTGTTCGAAAAAAAAGGAAATAAAAAAGAATCAAAGGCCCGCTAAGTCAAAACTTGAAAACAAACGACTTAGGCAAAAATAAGGGCATCCCGATGGACTGGAAAATCAAAATAAACTCAAAAGAGTCAGTCCATGAAAAAGTTAGGGAAAGAAAAGGAAGAATGAAAAGGATTACAAAAGAAAAGTCCTCAAATGAAATACGAGTCGTGTGACCCCAAGTGTCAAAGACGAAGAGTGAGTGGCTGTCACTCCAAAAGCTCATAGTTTCTCGAACTATCACTCCTATATTTCAATCTCTAAGAGGTGAGCGCTAAGGTCGAATTAGCTGAACGTAGGATCGGAGAACATCAAGGAGAATGGGTGGGTTAAAATTAAACTTTGAGCCTTTATCTTTTCTTTCAAAACCGTGAACCTGGCCACGTTACAACCTTCAAAAGTCCTAATTGAAGCAGGGTTATTTCGAAGGCATACATCGGTAAAGATCGCGTCGAAACTGACTCCTAAAACGGTTCTTCTTACCATGTTGGTACTGTGTTGATATTCTGATAAATGATTTGTGCATTATGTGCCATAAACTGTTTTTTTTTTCATTTTTCCAGTGAACAGATTGGATGTTAAAACTGTCATATGCATTGCATTAATATATCGTTTATGCAGAACAACTTGTTTTACTTGCAAGTAAGCGCTTGACAGCAGGAAAGTTTCCTACAGTGGAAAGTCTGATCAGGATAGAATTTAGGATGCCCGAATGGTCAGAGAGCCGGGGCAAGCTATTATCAAGTGATCCCCAGTGAGGTCAGCCATCCAAAGTCGTTATTCCGGGGCAATCAGGTCGAGATCCAGTAAATCTCTCGTAGCTAGAGTCACTATACTGAATCAGCCAATCAGGGGCAAAGTCATTGCAGACAGGGGCAGACCATCCTAAGAGCGCAGAATTTATTTTTCATTCAAGAGGCATTTGATTTGAAGTATTTTGCCGAGGTTTAGAATGCTGGGGCATTTCATATCAGACCATCAGGGTACAGATTTTCAGATTTCCTTTTGAGGACTATCCCCACAGAGGTCCCACAAGATGGGGCATATCAGAAGCGAAGGAATTGTTTTTCTCTGTGTCATCAGAGTTACTCAGAGCTATTCGAGCAGATTCAGCTAATCTCCAAGTGTGAGTCGAATGTCGGGAAGTCGTGTTACCATCTATTGACCCTTCAATCAGAAACTGTGAATTCAGACAAGACGTTTTCCCGAGTCAGTCGTGCATGACCCATCACAGATAACCTAAAGCCCAATCCTTATCGGCAATTTTTAGGAAGCCCAATCCATATTGGCTATCACTGTAAGGCCCATCCAGGTTGGCGCACCAATTTCAAAATCCAATCTTCATTGGTACGCAGGAAGACTCCGTCTGTTTTCCCCAGCGCAAGTCCAATTTTCATTGGCACGGGTAAGCTATCCCTGACAGGAGTCCAATCATGCTTGGCGCGTTCGGTTATCCCCAGCGGAGTTGGCTCCATCTTTCCAGCATTTATTTTGCTGGAATAATTCTGTGATGCCTGGTTATCCCCAGCGGAATTGGCTTTGTCTTCAGCATTTATTTTGCTGAAGCGGTTCATTGTATCCAACATCTCCAGCGACCCGAGCCTGCATTTGTATCTTGCATATATCATCATATTTTCATCATATCTGCATTTCATCCTCAAATGCATAGCATTTCCATCCTATATGGAGCATTACGCCATACAAAAATTCAAACATACGCATATGCATACCAAGCATGAACCAATTTTTTCTATCAGCCTTATGTGGCAACGTGAATCACTCTATAATCAATTCAGGGGCATATATCCAGCAGCTTTATTCAGACAGCTCAGTGGTTTATTTGGTTCCCGTCAATTCCTATTGACGACGTGTTTCTCCAACAAGTGGTCTTCTCCGTCTATCATTAGACGTCGTGAGTTTGGATATGGTTTTCTCCGTCTATCTCTAGACGTTGGGAGTTTGAGCAGGTGATTTTTCAGTAGGTCTTACCGTCATTTCACCTTGACGATGCGTTTCCCCCAGCGAGTCTCCTCCGTCTATCATTAGACGTCGTGAGTTTGGATATGGTTTTCTCCGTCTATCTTTAGACGTTGAGAGGTTTCAAGGCGATCTTTCAGATATCGGCGTTCTTTCTGTTTATTGGACGAGATGACATTTCAAGAAGGTTTTTCTGACCGTTGATCCTTATTGACGTCGAGGCTCTTCGAAGAATGTTTGGTTTTCCTAGTTTTTGATCCTTATCAACGGCATGGCTCTTTGGAGGTGGTTTTTCTTCCTGTCAATCCTTATTGATGATGTGGCCCCTTTGAAGATATTGTTCTTTCCATCAATTCCTGTAGACGAGAGGATTCTGAAATTTGATGGGTGGTGATGAATATGGTTCTCCTTCCGCTAACGGTTTCCTTCGGGATGGTGTCTTTCCGTCTATCTTTAGACGATGTGAGTATGGGTTATTGTTTTCTTGCGGGATGGTGTCTTCCCGTCTATCTTTAGACGATGTGAGTATGGGTTATTGTTTTCCTGCGGGATGGTGTCTTCCCGTCTATCTTTAGACGATGTGAGTATGGATTATTGTTTTCCTTCGGGATGGTGTCCTTCCGTCTATCCTTAGACGATGTGAGCATGGATTATTGTTTTCCTTCGGGATGGTGTCTTTCAGTCTATCTTTAGACGATGTGAGTATGGGTATTGTTTTCCTTCGGGATGGTGTCTTTCCGTCTATCTTTAGACAATGTGAGTATGGGTTATTGTTTTCCTGCGGGATGGTGTCTTTCCGTCTATCTTTAGACAATGTGAGTATGGATATTGTTTTCCTTCGGGAGGGTGTCTTTCCGTCTACCTTTAGACGATGTGAGTATGGGTTATTGTTTTCCTTCGGGATGGTGTCTTTCCGTCTATCATTAGACGATGTGAGTATGGATTATTGTTTTCCTTCGGGATGGTGTCTTTCCGTCTATCATTAGACGAGGTGAGTATGGATATTGTTTTCCTTCGGGATGGTGTCTTTCCGTCTATCATTAGACGAGGTGAGTATGGATATTATTTTCCTTCGGGATGGTGTCTTTCCGTCTATCTTCAGACGATGTGAGTATGGATATGGTTTTCCTTCGGGATGGTGTCTTTCCGTCTATCATTAGACGATGTGAGTATGGATATTTGTTTTCCTGCGAGATGGCGTCTCCGTCTATCATTAGACGATGGGAGGTGATCAAGTGCATGTTGATCCAACCTTCGGGTTTGTTATCTGTGGTGTCACACAAGTAACTGGGGCTAAAGTCAACCTCTTTATCAGGTGATCGATCAGTTTGTTGCCATAATAATTGGATTCAGTTCTCTGGATGGTGTTCCCCAAGCAAGTGCGCAGTTTATTTCTGCGGTTGGCAAATTTTCGGGTTTATTTTGTATTCAACCGTCTTCCACCTTTGAATGTTTGAAGGTTGTTCGCTCTTCAACCCTTCAGGTCCAAGCCGCTTGAATAGGGGCAGCTGTTGCACCCCGAAATTTGACCAACCGATTCTCATATCTGGTTTATGCTTCAACGCATTTTGCATTCGCATTCGCATACTGCATGCATGGCATTTTTCTCAGTCAGATCGATTTTATTGGGATTGCAGCCCCTGGCGTTTCAGGCAGTTCAGGCCGGTTTGAATAAGTGTATTTTGAGAATTGGTGCTCGTTCCCTGTGTTTTCAGGCCATCTCGGTGCCCGGGTTTCGTTATGGTTACGCAATCATTTTATAATCGATTTAATCGGCTTCCTGGCATTTTTTAGGATTTTTTCTTTTATTTTCTAGATTTTTAATGCATTTAATAGATTTTAATAGGGTTATTTGTTTTTTAGATAATAAATAGGGTAATATTTTGTTTAGAGAATTTAATAGATTTTTTAATAATTTTTAGAGTTTTAAATAGATTTTTTTTTTCTTTAGAGATTTAATAGATTTTAATTTTTTAGATATCAATTTCCTTTTAATAGTTTTTAATAGATATAATCAGATATTAATTTTCTTTAATAGAATAGATTTTAAAATAGATATGAAGGTGTTTAGATGTTATTAGAGTTTTATTGATTTTTCAAAATTAATAGAATAGTTTTTTTAAAAAAAATAGGATTAATTGTTTTTTAGATTTTATTTGATTTTTCAGATTTAATTAGATTTTTTTAAATAGTTTTTTAGATATTAAATGTTTTTTCTCTTTTTTTTAATGGATTAATTAGGTTTTATTTTTAATTTTCGTTTTAGAATTAATTAGGTTTTTTTTTAGTATTAATTTTGTTTTTAGAGTTTAATCAGAGTTTAGTCCAGTGGGCCATTATCCATTAATTGAGCCCAAATCAAAAGTCCAGAATTTTGCCACTTGTCTATAAATGTGCATGCCACGCGGGAGCTTCTTTTTTCCGCCACCTCATTCGTCCATTCACCCAGAGGGAGCCACGTACCACACTTAGCCACCTCACCATCATCTCTCTCCTCTCTGAGCCCCACGTTACCCCACTCTCTTTGCCACCTTTCTCTCAGCTGACACCTCACCGCCACGCGTCCGTTTCCCCCCCACTCCCTCAGGCCACGCGTCCGGTTCTCTCTCTCCTTGCATGCATGCACGCCACCTGGCTCATACCGGTCAAACTCGCCGGAAAATATACCGCCGGCCATGCAAATAGTTCAGAACTTCACCGGTGAAATCACACGGTGGTTCCTACGGTTGAATCTCGCCAGAATTCCACCGGAAATCATCATCCATCAGTAGTCACTTCCCATCAACTTCCAGAACTCATTCAAGATCTCGATACGTTTTCCCGATCCACTCCTTCATCATCAAGATCTTCATAGGAATCATCAGCAATCCAGAGATTCATCGTTCATCAATATCATCTCCGGAATCTTCATCAACTGGTTCTCCAAGATCTTCATCTGTGATCTTCACGCGTGCATCATCGTCACGAATCTTCATGAGATTTCCAGAACAGTCATGGATCGTTCATCACTTAGAACGTCAGGATCTTCAACTTTCGAATATGTCCAGATTCGTTCGATCTTCCTTTGAGTTCATCGCTGTGTTGACAGATTCTTCGTTGTTCTTCAAGTTTCTTTGAATATCTTCAATCAACAACTTCAAGAACGCCATCAAGTTTTCTTCAGTTCTCAGGATCTTCGTCGAGCTTCGTTCCAAGAACGCAACCGCCGCCGTAGGGTTTCGTTTCAGATTTCATCCAAGATCCAGAATCTTCCACGGTTGAGTCATCCATCCAGGTTTCTGCTTAAATCTTTTACTTATTGTAGTTTCTTCTTGTGTTGGTAACTGAAATCTAGGGTAGTTTAGATGATTAGGGTGTGAAACGAGGTTGATTTGGGGAAAGTCGTCTTGAGCTGGGTAGTGGTTGGAGGAATCGTTTGAGGTGATGAGCATTGTTTCAAGGATTGGGAAATTGAGAGGGTTTCAGAAAGAGAGGTTGGGCGGCGCTTAGGGCTAGGGTTGGGAGATGATGAACAGTGTGAGGGAGAATTAGGGAAACTTAGGTTTTGCTAATGTTGAGGCTGAATGTGATTTGGGCTCGGGCATTAGGCCCAGTCACACGGAGTGCTGATTCGTACTCCCTGTTTTCCATTAACACCCCCCTCTCCCCTTTGTGTTTTGGTTTGGGCCTTAGGCCGTTTGCTACTCCCACCCCCAGTCTGGGGCCCAACCAGGGAAATAAAGCGAATCCTTGCTATTCGCACCCTCCCCCATTTTTTTTCTTTCTTTTTATTTTCCTTGCTTTAGGTTTTTCTGAACTTTCAATGGGCTTAGGGCGCGTAATGCTTTCAACACCCCCTCCCTGGCCCATTAGCATTTTTACGTGGTGTTTAATTGCTATTTGTCACATGAATTTTTCATTTTTCATTTTATTTGTTTCATTTCATTTAGCATCTTTGAAAATTCATATTAAATCCAAAAATAATCATTTTGACATGGTATTTTTTTCCTCATTTTAATAATTGTCTCAAGAAATTTGTAGAAAAATAAAAATAGTATTTTAATCATTTTTTCTATTTTTGGTGAATTTCTACATTTAGTTGCTTTTATTGCATTTTAGTTTGTATATCCATTTTGTTGAATTTTGATTAGCCATTTCCTTTCATATTTTGATGTGATTCTTTTTCCTATGGTTAGATTAGAAGTATAGGTTCCCTTAGAGATTTATCTCACATTTTTGTGATTTAATCTTGTTTAGTTTTGATTAGAGAACATTAGGTTAGTTAGACTAGGGTTCAAACTCAACATAGGTGCATTATAACATTTTATTTTGGGGCTTTTTAGCATGAATTAGGTTCTGGTACATATAGGGTATGTAGGGTAGATGTAGAAATCCCCTTAGAATTAATCTTAGAATTTTAAATATTATATTACTATTTTTAGTATATTTTACCAATGGAGTGTTTGTTTGGTGCTCCCACTTGGGTTTTTAATTGTGTGCTTGGGCTTTTGGGCTTTGATATGGGGTATGGGGCTTGGCTTGAGCTTATGGAGCATGAAGACATCAAAAGAGAAGATTGAAGATGATAATCAAGTGTTGAAGCTTGAAGATTGTTTGTGCTTGGAGTTGATTGAAGACATATGAGATAGGAGATAGGTAAAGCCCTAGAATAGAACAAATTCCTTCATAAACATGGATAACTTCCTTTGCTTCCATTCTTCTCAATGATTAAAAGTCCCTCCATGATATTCACATCCCTCCTTTGGAGGGATAAGTGGTTTTATCTAGGAGGTAGAACTTTGAGGGAAACGGTCTGTTACAATCTCAACTGTTCATAGACTTCCTTTGGTTGTCAATAAACTGTTTGACATTCAATTTATCCTGATAAATCAATTCTTTGCTGGAGTGCTTACCTTGAAGGAAGAAGCTTGTAGAAGAAGACCTGGTGCATTGAAGATTGAAGAAGGAGGAGCTTGTGCTGTCAGAGCTGTGCAACTGGTGAATTAGGGTTTTACTGCTGTCTGGAGCTATTTGCTGTCTGATGCTGTCAACTGTTTGAGATTCTGTGCTTGCTTAAGCTGCGTGATTTCTTGGAGATGGAAGCTTGTTGTAGCTTGGGTATCATTGGAGTTTGACTATGGGGTTCATCGGAAGATTGCTGTTAATCAACTGTCAGAGTTTGGTGTTTTTTAGAGCTGCTGCTGTAGGAGCTGGTGGGCCGTCAGAGCTGGTTTTGGGGTTTATTTTTCTTTACTGTATTGTTTGTTACTTTTCCCCTTAGGTTTGAATTAAAGTTGTGTCACTTTGCCTATTGTTTTTCAGGTTCGAGGTTGAGTGGGACTCCCTTGCCTCGCTTGTACTGTTGCATTCATGCATTTTACTGCTTTACTGTATATACGCTGTTTCTTTTCCGTTTATCCCCTAGGATCTCTGTTTCTCTCTGTGCAAGAGATAAATATGACAGACTTTAGGCTTTCATCCATGTATGATAACATTAGGGTAGCTTTGATTCCCATTTTAACCCTAGGTTTTGGAGTTCTTTCTCTTCTATCTCAAAACAATCAAAAAATACCATAAGAGGTCAAACGTCAATAAAAAACAGTTCTTGCGTAAAAGACTGAAAACCAATCAAAGAGTCATTCTTGTCCGCTTGGACCCGTAATTAGGAGAAAACATTTTTCAGAAGGATAAAAGATAAACATACAAATCTGTGTCTTCCGTGGCCCGAACTACGTTTGCTCTGATCTTTCATGCTGTATGAAAGTACGTAGGCATAGGATGCGATATCCTAGCGAGCAACCTCCCCCTCCTTTCCCGTAGGTAGGCGAACTACGTTGACTCTGATTTCTCGTTCCAGACGGGAATACGTAGGCATAAAGTGCGATACTTTCCCAAGTGATTTTATTTTCTTTTAACCCCAGACCTGTAGAATAGATAGAATAACAATCCGTACTAGAAAACAAGCGTGGATCCCGTCGAGTACGACGGACGTGAGGGGTGCTAATACCTTCCCCTTGCGTAACCGACTCGCGAATCCAGGATTTGGTTGCGATGACCATTCCTTTCCCGTCTTTGCGGTAGGTTTACTTCAAGCGTTTCCTTTCCCTCCTTTGGGATAAATAACGCACGGTGGCGACTCTTCTGTTCAGCCGGCGCCAATTTTCGCACACACGCACGCGCGCGCACACACACACACACACACACACGTGCACATACAGACTCATACACACACACGTGTGCATGCACACAAATACGTACACACACAAACACACGAACACACACACACACGTGCACATTCACACACGCGTGCACACATACACGCGCGTGCACATACACACACGGATACACACACACGCAAGCACACACATACACATGCACACACTCTCTCTATCCCTCTCTCTCACACACACACACACACACATGTGAGCAGACACACACGCGAGCGCGCGCACGGATGCACGCACTCCTTCACGCGCACAAAAATGCAAACACGCACATGCGCGTGTGCACAGACACACACACAACACACGCATCCACACACACACACACACACATGTGTGCGCACATACATACACACACACGTGCGCACACACAAACGAACAAGCGCGCCCGTGCGCGCGTACGCGCATGATCACAGACACGCACACACGCACGCGCACACACACACGCGCACACGCATTCGCGCACATTCACACACACACGTGCGCACACAAACACACGCACGCGCGTACACTTAGACACACACTTAAAAACACACGCGCGCGCACATACAGACACACACACACACACACACTGAAACACGCGTCCACGCTCGAACAAACGCATGCGCGTGCGCGTGCACACTCACACACACATGCACACGCACACACACACACACACACACACACACAAACACGCACGTGCACACACACACACACACACACACACGCATTCGCGCACACATACACAGACGCACCTGCGCAGACACACACACATACACGCGCGTGCGTGCACACACAGGGACACACACAAACACACGCGCACAGACACATGCGTGCACGCGCACGCACCAACGCACGCACGCGCGTGAACTCACACAGACACATGCACACACACACACGTGCGCACACTCTCTCTCTCACACACACACACACAAACACACACACACACGTGCACGCACACACACATGTACACACATACATACACACACACACGTGCGCGCACACTTACACACGAGCACGAGCGCACGCGTGCGCGTATACACACACTTACACATGCGTGCACGCATATACACACACACACAGACACGCACGCACACACACTCGCAGAATCACTCACACACACGCGCGCACACACAAACGCGCATGCACATACACACACGCGCGCGTGCACTTACACACTCTCTCTCACACACACTCACACACGCACACACATATACAAACATGTGCGCGCACACACAGAGATGCGCGCGCGTGCAAGCTTACCTACACGCACACTCACGCATGCACATGCACCCACAGACTCACACACACGCACACACACACATGCATGCGTGCATGCACGCACGCACGTACGCATACACACATACACACACGTACACTCACAGGAACACACACGCGCGCGTGTACACATACGCACGTGCGCGCACAAACACACACACACACACAAACAAACAAACACATGCACCCACGTGCGCACACACGCGTTCTCGCGTGCACGCACAAACACACATGCGTGCACACACTTTCTCTCTCTCACACACACACACACACACACGCACCGAAACACACACACAGATACATGCACACGTGCGCACACGCACACATGCACGCGCACACACATACACACACACACGCATGCTCACAATCTCACACACACACAAGCGTGCACACACAGACGGATACACACACACACGCAACCACACACATACACATGCGCATACTCTCTCTATCTCTCTCTCTCTCTCTCACACACACACACACACACACACACACACACGTGAGCACACACACACACGAGCGCACACACGGATACACGCACTTCTGCAAGCGCATACAAACACAAACACACACATGCACGTGTGCACACATTCACACACACAACACACGCACCCGCACACACACACGCGTGCGCACACACATACACACACGTGCGCACATACAAACACACAAGCGCGCCCGTGTGCGCGTACGCGCATGATCGCACACACACGCACACACGCATGCGCGCATATTCACACACACACGTGCACACACTTACGCACACACACACAAATGCATGCGTGCACACTTAGACACACACTTACAAACACACGCGCGCGCACATACAGACACACACACATACACACACACACAAACTGAAACACGCATGAGCGTGCGCACGCACACATACACATGCACACACACACGCACACACGCACACACTCACACACACGTGCACGCGCACACAAACACGCACGCACACACACACACAAACACAAACGCGCGCATATACATACTCACACATACACACGTGCACGCATACATACACTCACAAATACGAAAACGCGCATTGTTAGGGACCAATTGATACTACTTTTTATATATTTTATCGGTCCCTTTTTACCAATTTCTTATTAAATTCACACAAGTTTTTATCACAATTTAGTAAAACATTCAATTTTAGTTATTTTTGTTTTGATCGAATAGATACTTCACTTTTTCTTTAAGTCTTGTAGAAATTTTGTCAAGAAAAGAATGATTGCATAAAAAGATCTCTGGAGCAATACTTGAAGAACAAAGTCGGCAAAAGCAATGCGAAGCAACAAAGCAAGCAATTCTGTTTTTGACAGTTCGCGCCGCGACCACCCCTCGCGCCGCGAACTGAGTGCATTTCAGCCACATGCAGAGTAATGACACATGTCCTGTCTTGGAAGTAAAACCACCTTTTGTAGGGTGGCGCCCCATAGGCTATTTATGGAACTTTTCCCTTGCATGTTGGACATAATCATTACACTTGTGAGTCTTAGTATCTCTTAGGTTTGTAAGAAGATTTTAGAGAGATTTTTAGAGAGATTTTTCTTGTTTTTCTTGGAAGAAGCTTCATGCAAGAAGAAATTCTTGAAGAATTATCTATGGAATCAAGGAAGATGATGAGTAGCTAAATTCCTTCTTGGCAAGGTTGAGGTAGTAGTTATCTTTTGTTGTTTATGTAAACATTTGTATCCTTTCATGTATTAAACTTCATCTTTGATAAGGAATTATATTTTCTTTTTACATTGAAAAATCAGAATTGAATTATTGTTGAGATAGGTAGTTTGATTCTTGAACTAAAATATTTTTCCAAGTAGAGAATAAGTTGTAGAGATAGATTTATTCACTACTTTTTCCATTGTGTTAAGTATTCAAGATTATTATATCAATAGTTAGATGGAGAGATCGTCTAAGGATTTATATAGTAACTATCACAATTTTATTTAGACATAAATATTATTGAGAGGACACTTGAATATTATCAATGGAGTTTGAATGCATGCATGTGATATTAAGAATACATAAATAATAAAGATAATGAAACTCAATCTTGACAAGGTTTCTAAACTTTATTCTAAAACCATTTTTATTTGTCCTATTTTTTATAAGTAAAAAGAATCATTTATTCATCAACAAACACTTTGAAGACCTTTGAACTTACAACAATCGAAATTATAGAACGGCGGTAGTAATACCAATCTCTGTGGATACGATATTAAAAATATTTGTCAGAAATATACTTTTCAACAAATTGGCGCCGTTGTCGGGGATTGGTGTCGATATTACATGCATTGCAATAATTCATTGTTCTAAGTTCTTGTTTTTATTTTTATTTCTATCACTCTTGTGTTTCACTTGGTTTGTTAGTTTTGTAGATTCTAGTGCATGCGAGAAAAAGCCACCGAGGAGCAATTTCAATTTGACCCCGAAATTGAAAGAACAATCCGAAGGCTTAATAGCAAGACACGAAGGAGAAAGAAACTAGCCGACGAAAGGAACCGGAGAGAAGAAGCAACAAATTCTGAACTTGCTCAAATTGAAGAGGAAGTTGTAGAAACCGTTGAAGGAAGTATGGGTGACGACGCTCGTACCGAAATGTCTGCTAATAGTCCAAGGCGGACAGCTCAATTTGCTCGAGGCGGAAGGAATACGGAGATGAAGACCGGAATCCTTCAACTCCTTTATGCAAATCCGTTCACCGGAATGGATCATGAAGATCCGTACAACCATCTCATCAAATTTTATGAGATTGCGGGTTCTACGGGAGTAGATGAAGCAAGTGAATAAAACTTATTCAAGAGGATGTTTCCACACTCATTGGTGGGAAAAGCAAAAGAGTGGTACCTTGATCAACCAACAAGAGTGATGACAGATTGGAATTTGTTAGAAGAAAGATTTCTAGAGAGGTACTATCCTCAATCCTGATTCATGGAAGCCAAAACGGCTATTTCGGTGTTCACACAAGGAAGCAATGAGTCTCTAAACGAGGCTTGGGAAATATTCAAATCCATGTTGAGGAAATGCAAAGGTCATGGTTTTGATGATCTCACACAAATTCACATTTTTCTCAACAGACTCCAAACATCACAAAAGACACTCTTAGACGCTACCGCAGGTGGTTCTCTTATGTCAAAGAATGCGGAGGAAGCAAAAACCATTATTGATCAAATGGCACTCAATGATCGACAAAGTCAACACGACCGTGGTCCTTCACAAAGGAAAGCGGGAGTTCTTGAGTTGAATACCAACGATGCCATACTTGCTCAAAACAAGCTACTTTCTCAACAAGTGGAGCTGCTCACTCAACAAATGTCCAAACTTCCACAACAATTGAAAGAGATTCATGGAACACAAGTTAGACATCAAGTAGCAAGTTGTGAACTTTGTCAAGGAGATCATCCAATCGGATTTTGTCCCCCGATTCAAGAGGAAGTAAGTTATGTCAACAATCAAGGGCAAGGTTACCAAAGATATCCTCCACAACATAACAACACTTTTCAAAGGAACAACCAAAGCTACCAACAATCAAGGTTCAACAATCAAAATTTTCAGCAACAAAATTCCTATCAAAGTCCAAACACACAAGTTCAACAATCACAAGGCGGAAGTTCCAAGTTAGAAGATACGCTTGCACAATTCATACAAGCTTCCATGGCAAGTCAAAAAAGCAATGAAGCAGCAATCAAGAATTTGGAAACTCAAGTAGGACAACTCGCAAAACAATTGGCGGAACAACAAGCAAGTCCATCATTCTCCGCCAACACTCAAACCAATCCAAGGGAACATTGTAAAGCAATTACCACAAGAAGTGGTAAAAAGGTGGCAAGCAACGTAAACGAGGAAATTATAGTGGAGGATGAGATAAATGTCACAGCTGGAAATCAAGAAGAAGAATTGTTGAAGGCTCAGAACGAAGAAGAGAAAAATTCTCCTCAGGTCGCGCCGCGCCAGAGCTTCGCGCCGCGAACTGCACAAAAACAGAACCATGATAAAGGTGTTCAGAATGAGCAAAAAGTGAAAAACAAAATAAGGGATAAAAGCGCGAGTCATGTTCCAGCCCAACACTTACCTTACCCACATGCACCATCAAGGAAGGACAATGCAAGACATTATGCACGGTTCATGGATATACTCAAGCAACTTCAAATTAGTATTCCATTTACTGAAGCACTAGAGCAGATGCCAAAATATGCAAAGTTTTTGAAGGACATTCTTACAAAAAAGAAGAGGTATACTGAAGACAAAATCGTTCTACTTGACGCACGGTGCAGCGCAATCATTTAAAGAAATATCCCAAGGAAGGAGTCCGACCCGGGCCGAGTAGTTTTACCGGTGACCATTGGAAACACATACATTGGCAATGGTTTGATTGATCTAGGTTCCAGCATCAATCTAATTCCCTTATCCATTATCAAAAGATTGGGAAACATTGAGATGAAGTCGACAAGGATGACTCTCCAACTAGCCGACAAGTCTACCACTTCACCATATGGAGTTGCACAAGACATGCTAGTCAAGGTGGACAAGTTCTTCTTTCCGGTAGATTTTGTGGTAGTAGACATGGATGAGGACCGTGATGTTCCTTTAATTCTCGGAAGACCATTCATGAAGACAGCCCGAATGATGATTGACATCGATGATGGACTCATGAAAGTGAGGGTGCAAAATGAAGAAGTGACATTCAATCTTTTCGAAGCCATGAAACATCCTAAAGACAAGCACGATTCTTTCCGAATCGATGTAGAAGAAGAGGAAATCATTGAAGTTACAAATCAAGTCAATCTTTCTAATTCCTTGGAAAGGTCTCTTATAGGAGCTTACAATGTCTCAACCGAAGAGGAAGAAAAAGAAATTGAGGCAATTTTGAGTGATTTAGAGTTTTGTGGAGAGATTGCCTCTCATGAAGAAACAATTGAGGTTTTGGATGAGAAGAAGAAAGTAGAAGACACAAAGCTGGAATTGAAAATGCTACCTCCACATTTGAAGTACATATTCCTTGGCGATAATTTCACCAAACCGGTGATAATTAGAAATGCTTTATCCATCCAAGAAGAGCAGAAGTTGACTCAAGTATTGAAGAAAAATGAAGGCGCAATTGGATGGGTATTATCAGATTTAAAAGGTATTAGCCCAGCCTATTGTATGCATAAGATCATGATGGAAGACAATTACAAACCTGTTGCTCAACCTCAAAGACGCCTAAATCCATCCATGAAGGAAGTGGTGAGAAAAGAAGTCGTCAAACTATTGGAAGCTGGAATGATCTATCCTATATCCGATAGTGAATGGGTGAGTCCGGTGCAAGTAGTCCCAAAGAAAGGTGGTATGACGGTTGTCCGCAATGAGAAAAATGAGCTGATTCCAACTAGGACGGTAACCGGATGGTGGATGTGCATTGACTATAGGAGGTTGAATCAAGCCACAAGAAAGGACCACTTCCCACTACCTTTTATGGACCAAATGCTAGAGAGGTTAGCCGGTAAGAATTTCTACTGTTTTTTAGATGGTTATTCGGGCTACAACCAGATTTCGGTCAACCCAGAAGATCATGAAAAAACAGCCTTCACATGCCCTTTTGGCATTTTTGCTTACCCGAGAATGCCTTTTGGATTGTTGAATGCACCAGCAACATTTCAAAGGTGTATGCAAGCCATTTTTTTAGACTTGATTGAAGAGTGTATTGAAGTGTTCATGGATGATTTTTCCGTCTATGGTGCATCATTTGATTTATGCTTGAAAAATATTGATGTAGTACTAGAGAGGTGCGTAGAGACAAACTTGGTGCTGAATTGGGAGAAGTGTAATTTCATGGTAACCGAAGGGGTTGTTCTTGGGCACAAAATCTTCTCCAAAGGGCTGGAAGTTGACTGAGCAAAGGTGGAAGTAATCGAAAAATTACCACCTCCAATAGATATCAAGGGGATAAGAAGCTTTCTCGGACATGCTGGATTTTACCGGAGATTCATTAAAGATTTCTCAAAAATTACAAAGCCCTTGAGTAATTTACTCAACAAAGGTACACAATTCCTTTTCGACGACTCTTGTTTGAAAGCATTTCACGAGTTAAAACAAAAGTTAATAACAGCACCCATAATCGTTGCACCTAATTGGAAACTTGATTTTGAACTTATGTGTGATGCAAGTGATTATGCGGTTGGCGCGGTTTTAGGTCAAAGAAAAGCAAAAAATTTTCATGCCATACATTATGCTAGTAAAGTTTTAAACGAAGCACAAGTCAATTATGCAACAACTGAGAAAGAGTTACTAGCCATAGTGTATGCCTTAGAAAAATTTAGAGCTTATTTGATCGGATCTAAAGTTGTAATTTACACAGACCATTCGGCTATCAAATATTTGCTAACCAAACCGGATTCCAAACAAAGGTTGATTCGTTGGATTCTATTATTACAAGAATTTGATTTGGAAATCCGGGATAAAAAAGGTTCCGAAAACGTGGTGGCCGATCATTTGTCCCGATTGGTGAATGTGGAAATTACAAATAAAGAAGAAGAAATGCGGGAAGAATTTCCGGATGAAAAATTGTATGCGATTCAAGTGAGGCCATGGTTTGCCGATTTTGCTACCTATAAGGCAACCGGTTTGATACCGGGGGACCTCACTTCGAATCAACGAAAGAAATTCTTGGCCGACACAAAATACTATGTTTGGGATGATCCATACCTATTCAAAGTAGGTATGGATAACATCTTGAGAAGGTGTGTGACTACTGAGGAGGCAAAAGATATCCTATGGCACTGTCACAATTCTCCATATGGGGGTCACTATAGTGGTTTAAGAACCGCTACTAAAGTCCTCCAATTGGGATTCTATTGGCCATCCTTGTTCAAAGATGCTTATGAACATGCCAAAAGTTGTGATAAATGCCAAAGAAGCGGAGGACTTAGTAAAAGGGATGAAATGCCTTTAACCAACATGTTGGAAGTAGAAGTTTTTGATTGTTGGGGGATTGACTTCGTTGGACCATTTCCATCGTCCTTCTCTAATGAATACATCTTGGTAGCTGTCGATTATGTGTCGAAGTGGGTAGAAGCAATTGCCTCACCTAAGGCCGATTCCAAAACCGTTATCAAGTTTCTAAAGAAAAATATATTTTCACGTTTTGGTGTGCCTAGGGTGCTAGTAAGTGACGGAGGGTCACATTTTTGCCATACACCGTTGGAAAAGGTTCTAGAGCATTATGGTATAAAGCATAAGGTAACCACCCCATACCATCCACAAGCAAATGGCCAAACAGAAGTATCAAATAGAGAGGTCAAAAGGATCCTTGAAAAGACAGTTTCTAATTCAAGAAAAGAGTGGTCCTTGAAACTAGACGAAGCCTTGTGGGCATATCGTACTGCATACAAAGCCCCCATTGGCCTCACACATTTCCAAATGGTTTATGGGAAAACTTGCCACCTCCCGGTAGAAATAGAACATAGAGCATTATGGGCTCTCAAACTCTTAAACTTTGACCCCATTCAAGCTGGTGAGAAAAAGGAAAGCGGAACTTCATGAGTTGGAAGAGTTGAGAAACAATGCTTATCACTCAAACAAGATGTACAAGGACAAAGTGAAAGCATACCATGATAGGAAGGTTCGTCCCAAAGTATTTAGGGTCGGACAAATGGTGCTCCTTTTTAAATCAAGGCTTAAGTTGTTCCTAGGCAAGTTGAAATCTAAGTGGTCTGGACCGTTTGTGATAAAAGAAGTGAAAGAGTACGGAGCCATCGTGATTGAAGATCCCAAATCCAAAGAAAGTTGGACTGTAAATGGGCAGCGATTGAAAGTCTATCATAGTGGAGAAATAAGTAGAGAGGTTTGTGTCGTTTCACTCACCGAACCATGAAGAAATCACTTGATCGTCGAGCTTGAACGACGTTAAATAAAGCGCTCGTTGGGAGGCAGCCCAACTACTGTAAGTTTCTTTCATTCTTATGATTAAATAGCATTATAGCAAGTTGCAGGATACAAGAGAGAGCAGCCCAGTCTCTAATTTCAAATTTACCAAAATTCTGATTTTGACTGTTCGCGCCGTGAACAAGGTTTGCACCACGAACTAAGGAAAAGGGACATTCTGATTTTGACTGTTCGCGCCGCGAACAAGGGTTGCACCGCGACCTGAAGCGAAATTTTGAAAAATTCCCCAATTTGGTTACTTTGCTATGTTTTTTTTTCACTTTTCTTTTGTTTTTTAACAACCCTTGTTTTCCATCTCTTATTCACTCTCACACACTCCCCCACCCCACAAAACCAAAACCCCAAAGTTTTCATCAAATCTCAAGATCCCCCAAAGTTTCAAAGTCTCCAATCACTTTCCATTTAATTTCTACCACTCCAATCTCAAGCAAGGTATGTTCCTTGTTTCCCAATTTCTTCCTATTTTGTTCTCTCAATCTAGGGTTACTGGAAAGTTCACAAATTCATGAAATTGCCTGTTTGCATGTTGATAAATTAGTTAGGCTAGGTTAGATTTAGGGTTGAAACAACGATTGTGCTGAAAGTTGCCATGGATCCACACTTATGGATGCAGATTTTTCTGGGTTTCGCACAGGTCGCGCCGCGACCGGGGCTTCGCGCCACAAACCCTTCAAAACCTGCATCCCCAAATTTCTCAATTGGCTTAACTAATTTACATGAATGTCTGTGTTGTTGTTTTGATTGTGATGCAGATGTCCAAACGTACTAAGACCACATCCTCTAGCTCCTCAAGGACCCAACCAACTTTTCTTGGTCCGGAACAAGAGGCAAGATTCGAGGTACTTCTCAAGAAAAACATTCAAAACGAAAGAATCATCCGGCTGTCAAGAGAAGGTAGATATAGGGAGGTGGTGGCCAATCTGGAAGGAAGGAAATGGCAAAAGATCTTTGAGCCCGTCACAGAACTTAACTATGACATTGTGCGTGAATTTTACGCCAATGCTCTTCACACGGAACCCGGGACGGCATACGCTTATAAGACAGTGGTGAGAGGTAAGACTGTCCTCTTTAACAAGCAAGCACTTAACAAGTTCTTTGGTAATCCTCTCACCTTGACGGGGGATAGGCGATGTGAATTCCAGATCAAGGCATTGGCAAATGACTGGGACATTCTGGAAGTTAGTAATTATCTATGTCTAGAGGGAAAGACATACGAGCTGAATGACCAAGGACTACCCAAGTGTTGGAAGAGGGAGAATCTGAAATTACAGGCACAAATCTATTTAGTCATTTTGCTGAATAACATTCGCCCCCGAAGCCACACCACCACCATCCCACTCGATGTAGGCTGCTTGTTGTATTATATTATGTTGGGGAAGACCGTGGACTTAGCCTTCATTGTTGCAGAAGAACTGCGGAAGATTGCACTGAGCGGAACACAATTTGGAGGGAAAATGGGGTTGCTGATGTATCTCGGGTTAATCATGGGATTGTGTCTGAATGCAAAAGTGCAGGTTCCGGGAGAGGTACATTCCTCCATCACTTCAATCATGGATGATACATACCTAAACAGGTTTTTTCAGAACCGGATGGAGAGGAATGCAAATGTAGAAGCTGCTGCTCCGGCCCCTAGGCCCCACCGTGCGCCGACGTTTGACCAAATGGCATTTGCCACTTACTGCTGTGATAACTTTGAGGCCTCTAAAAGGTCTCAATCGTTTTTATTTGATTGTATACAGCAACAGTTTCAGAACACCTTTCTTGCACCGGAGGCCCGCACATTCCAGTCTCAGGCGGACTACTTCGCTTATGCTAATTGGCCTGAGGGCAGGCCATCTTTTATGGGAGGGGCAGGAAGCAGTAGCCAAGTTCCAAGCACGGGCCAAGATGCTCAGATGGAAGATATTCTAGGAACCGTGGGTGGTGGAGAAGATGAGGATGAAGAGTGATGATCTCATGTTGGTAGTTTTAGTAATTTTCTTTCTTGTTATTTTAGTTTTGTTTTATTTCTTTTGGAATTATGTACCTTGGTGGCTCTAGTTTCACCATTAGACTTGTTGGATGCATTTATACTTTGTGATTTTTAAATTGTGTGTTTTTCAAAACCCTTTTGGTATACCTCACTTTTTAAATTTTTGTTTAATTGTCCTTGTGCTTGAGTAAATTGAAGGAACCAAGAGGATTGCGACGAACAAGTTGGGAAAATTTGAGTGGCAATGATAAGAACCAGCTGTCGACACTTCAAGGTACACCTTATTTTTATTTTTAGACTTTATATGAATAATTTAATGATGTGTTACAAATTTGTTATCATAAAATTTCTTGAGTTACATGTTTACTTTGAATCAAATTAGGACCTAACCAATTGTGAGGTAACCTTTCATTATACACTAAAATGCGGGAGACCGGAAATTTCTTTTCAACTCATTCTTATCATGTCAAATCATACATTAATCTAATTTTTGTGAAAACATTTTTTTGAAAAGGATATAGGCAATCTTTGTTTTTGAGAAAAACCACGTGGCCAAAGAAAATAAAAACCTTGTGAGGAGTGATCCGTAGTAAAACCCCTTTTGAGCCTATAGTAGGATCCATCCAAAGTATAAATTTAAATATCATTGATAATATGGTAAATAAATGGATCCTAAATTCTTTCATTTCAAGTGAACCTAAACCCAAGTTGGTCGCAATGTGATTTTTTTGCCTCTGTCTAAGTAGAGAGCTTGATTGCATCAACTATGGTCAAAATGATAAAGTTGGGGAGAAAACATAATACATCACCTTGAAAACATTAGAGCTAAAAAAAATGAAAAGAAAAAGCTCATGGTGGTGTGTTATCAAAAAAAAAATGAAAATGAAGATTGGTGAATAAAAGGAAATGCTCTCTTAGAATATGCAACCTTTAATTGAGTCATTGTGATCATGTTCTTTCTCGTTAACCCGAACCACATTATAACCCTTAAAAGACCTCTTGATTCTCAAATTTTTTCATGATTTAGTGTATGTTGTGATGAACGCATGATTCGAGTTGATGTGGATTTAATTGTTCGGATGAGTGTAAGAAAACCCTTATGATTATTCATCATCACTATGATGTGTGTGTAGTTTTGATTCAATTTTGACATGTATTACTTGGAATTTCTTGGTATAATTTTTGTAGCCAACCATTATTTTTATTCATGTTTTGTCTAAATTTGAAATTAGGTGTATCATAAGAGTGTTGTATGCTTTTGAACCATTTAAATATCATCCTCTAGCACTTGTTCATTCCTTGCTTTCGAAAATTGGTTTGCTTTATGAATGACTTTTGTTTAGGGACAAACAAAATGATAAGTTGGGGAGAGTTGTTAGGGACCAATTGATACTACTTTTTATATATTTTATCGGTCCCTTTTTTACCAATTTCTTATTAAATTCACACAAGTTTTTATCACAATTTAGTAAAACATTCAATTTTAGTTATTTTTGTTTTGATCGAATAGATATTTCACTTTTTCTTTAAGTCTTGTAGAAATTTTGTCAAGAAACGAATGATTGCATAAAAAGATCTCTGGAGCAATACTTGAAGAACAAAGTCGGCAAAAGCAATGCGAAGCAACAAAGCAAGCAATTCTGTTTTTGACAGTTCGCGCCGCGACCACCCCTCGCGCCGCGAACTGAGTGCATTTCAGCCACATGCAGAGTAATGACACATGTCCTGTCTTGGAAGTAAAACCACCTTTTGTAGGGTGGCGCCCCATAGGCTATTTATGGAACTTTTCCCTTGCATGTTGGACATAATCATTACACTTGAGAGTCTTAGTATCTCTTAGGTTTGTAAGAAGATTTTAGAGAGATTTTTAGAGAGATTTTTCTTGTTTTTCTTGGAAGAAGCTTCATGCAAGAAGAAATTCTTGAAGAATTATCTATGGAATCAAGGAAGATGATGAGTAGCTAAATTCCTTCTTGGCAAGGTTGAGGTAGTAGTTATCTTTTGTTGTTTATGTAAACATTTGTATCCTTTCATGTATTAAACTTCATCTTTGATAAGGAATTATATTTTCTCTTTACATTGAAAAATCAGAATTGAATTATTGTTGAGATAGGTAGTTTGATTCTTGAACTAAAATATTTTTCCAAGTAGAGAATAAGTTGTAGAGATAGATTTATTCACTACTTTTTCCATTGTGTTAAGTATTCAAGATTATTATATCAATAGTTAGATGGAGAGATCGTCTAAGGATTTATATAGTAACTATCACAATTTTATTTAGACATAAATATTATTGAGAGGACACTTGAATATTATCAATGGAGTTTGAATGCATGCATGTGATATTAAGAATACATAAATACACGAGCACGAGCGCACGCGTACGCACACACACACACACACACACACACACACGTGCACGCACACATACACACACATATACACGAGCACGAGCGCACGCGTACGCGCATACACACACTTCCACACGCGTGCACGCACATACACACACACGGACGCGCATGCACACACACTCACACACACACACACACACACACACACACGCACATGCCAAAGTGCATGCGCATACACACGCGCGCGCGTGCGCTCACACACTCTTTCTCACTCACACACGCACACACGCACACACATACACAAACACGTGCGCGCACATAATTAGCTTCGCACGTGCGTGCAGACGCACCTACACGCACACACACGCATGCGCATGCACCCACACACACACATGCATGCACGCACGCACGTACGCACAAACACACACGCACACATACACTCACAGGCACACACACGCGCGCGTGTACACACACACACACACACGCACACACACACACACACATATGCAGGCACGCACGCTCACACACACAGACACACACGCATCTGCGCAGACACACACACGCGCACACACGTGTGCGTGTACACACAGACACACCCACAAACACACGCGCGCACACACACACGCACACACACACACGCATACACACACACGCATGCGCGCACACAACCACACAAGCGCGCGCGTGCGTGATCGCGCAGACACACAAGCGCGCCCGAGCGCACAGACACACAAACACATACGCGTATGCGTGATCGCGCAGATACACAGGCGCGTCCAAACACAAAAACACACAGGTGTGTGCGTGATCGCGCAGACACACAAGCGCGCCCAAACACACAAACACACACGCACACACGCATGCACTAACGCACGCCGCTCGCACACACATACACACACGCGTGCACACACACGCACAAGCACACATACAAACGCGTGCGCGCCCACACACGTGCGCACACTCGTGCACACACACACGTGCGCACAAGCTCGCATACACACACACACACACGCACGCAAGCACTCACACACGGACATACACACACGCACACACGCTCGCAACCATACACACACACGCATGCACTAACGCACGCCGCTTGCACACACATACCCACACACATACCCACACACACGCACACACTCACACGCACACATACGCGTGCGAACACACACGTGAGCACACCCGCGTGCGCATACACACACACACGTGCGCACACACAAACACACACACGCACACATGCATACAAAAACACATACACACACACACGCACTCGCATGCATACAAACACGCGCGTGCACACACAGACACACACACACACAAACACGCACGCGCACACACGCGTGCGCACACTCTCTCTCACACACAAACACACACACACACACACACAAACACAAACACACACGTGCGCGCATACACACACACACACAAACACAACCAAGCGCGCGCGCCTGCACAATCTCGCGTGCACGCACGAACACACACGCGTGCACACACTTTCTCTCAAACACACACGCGCGCGCACGCAAGCACACACACAGATACACGCATACGTACACACACGCACACACTCACACATACATACACACACGCGTGCTCACAATCTCACACACACACATACACACAGACATACACACGCACACACACACACGTGCGCGTACAAACATATGAACACCCGCTCGCACATACACGCGCGTGCACACACACACACATACACACGCGTGCGCACACTCACACGCACACACACATGCACGCACGTGCGCACACACACAAACACGCGCGCACATGCAAACTGACTCAACTGACTCAACGCTGGCTCTGATACCACTTAATGTAACACCCCCTTTCTATACCACCAAATAAACAATTAAATCATTTAAGCACTTGATAAACGTTTCATCAGAGTTTACTTAATACATGATATAAAAGAGGTGTATCACATTATCATAAAGTTAAACACCTACAACACCTGCTCAAATAGATATGCAACAATGGGCAATTCACAACTGAAAAACATAGTTCTAAAACTCACATCTCAATATTTAGAATAAAGCGGAAACATCTAAACGTTGAATCAATACATTCATATAAACATATATACATCATTCAGTTAATTCATATGTACAAACATCCATTATCAGATACATACGCAGATGTATCACAAAAGAAATCAAAGCAAAAGTATCTCTAAAAAGAACCAAAGGCTTCCTAACTACCCAGATGTTACATATCAGAGCCATCGACCAAAAATAATGAAGACCTGCTTCACAAAAAGGACCTCTAGCAATCCTACTCTGCAATGCCTCATAGAGCATTATGAAACAGCAGAAGGGTGAGAAACAATATCATAACAGTCAATACATATATTTATATATCTATATGCATACATAGGATTAACACAATTCAGATTCTCACCACATCTCATCACAATGCATATTCACACAATCAACCATATTCATCAAATCACGCGTCTATACATACTCATCATCTTCCATATAAACATATAGAATTATGTTCAATTAACTCCATGCATCATATAAAGATGACCAATGCAACTCATAGAGACCGACTCACGACTCTATGCAGATGCAAATGCGGTACCGACCCAATTCAGCAGATTCTCCAAGGAATCAAGTATTCAGCAGATTCTCCAAGGAATCAAATATTCATCAGATTCTCCAAGGAGTCGAATATTCATCAGATTCTCCAAGGAATCAAATACTCTGCAGATTCTCCGAGGAATCAAATGTTCAGCAGATTCTCCAAGGAATCAACATCGCTAGGATGTACATCATGATGCCTTTATGCAAAATGACTCACAACATTACTCTACATGCATACATATTCACAAATATATCACTATGCATATTCTTCTCATACAAGTGCATACAATCTATGCACATTCACAATATACTTATACTCCATAAAATACACATACTCTTCATTTCAACACATACCATTCCATATAAGGCATATACTTTCACTATCAAAATTCCACATTCTAGGATTTACGCCTTGCGGCTACCCATACATAACATACCACACGACACACAAAACTATTCAATTCGATAAGGATTAAACATAACTAAACAAAGAAATCCGCATGAAAAGGGAAAACACAGAAAATAGGAAAATGTTGTCGCATTCGCCAACCTTCGCCTGGCGAAGCCTCTGGTGAACCTTCACTACTTAGTTCGCCTGGCGAACTTGCCAGCGAAGACCACTGGGAGTTATTTTGGAATTACTCGCTAGCACTCGCCAGCACACTCGCCTTGCGAACCTTCGCCACTCTCATTCGCCTGGAGAACTTGCCAACAAAGACAGGGTGGATGCTTCTGATTTAGTTCGTTGCTGCTCGCTGGGCTTCGCCTAGCGAAGCTTCGCTGCCGTTCGCTTGGCGAGCCTGCGAATTCAGAACTTCCATGACTGTCCAAAGCCCAAACCTCACAAACCCAACCAATTCTAACACCAAATTACCCCAGTAAGTTCAACCCAATAACACCCGATTATCCTACTCCATCCATTTCTCGATTTTAACCGGTTAAAACCACATTCTACCGATTAAATCCTAATATTGCCCTAAGATGGAAATGAGTAGAAACTCTTCTCAATCCAACATCAAACGATCAATAGCATACATAATCATATACATTAACATTATAATAGAGTTTCACACCCTTACCCGATTGATTGAAAGCTTGGATGTTGATCCTTGATGAAATCCTAGGTTTTCCTCTTCTTTCTCCTCTTTCTCTTCTCTCTTCTTTCTTTCCCTTGTTTTTCCACTAATGTTTCTATCTATTCCCTTTTCTCTCTTATCTCATGTTCTATTTTCTTTCCTCTCCATTTCTTTCCAAACACTTACCAATTAATTCTCACACAATAATTCACTTAACACTTAATACTAAATGTCTAAAATACCCTTTACTCTATTTTCCTCGAAAACTCTCTGAATCGGTAAAATAGCATAATATTGAAATTAAACATATCAACACATAAATTCCACAATTAAAATACCAATTATCTAAATGAATTAAAAAGGACTCAACAAAAATGGGAAATTCAGAATTTGGGGCGTTACAACTCTCCCCCACTTTAGAAATTTTCGTCCTAAAAAATATTACCTGATTCAAACAACTCTGGATGCGACTCTCGCATATTGCTCTCCAATTCCCAAGTCATATTGCCCTCTGCAGCACCTCCCCAGGCTACTTTCACAAGTGCAATATCCTTGCCCCTTAGCTTCTTAACTTCACGATCCAAAATACTAATCGGTAAAACCTCAACCGTAAGGTTATCTCTTACTTCAACCTCGTCCGTAGGAATAACATGTGACGGATCTGGAACATACTTCCGAAGTTGCGAAACATGGAACACATCATGCAAATTCGAAAGGTTCGGAGGCAACACCACACAATATGCCACAGCACCCACACGTGCAATAATCTGATACAGACCAATAAAACGAGAAGTCAACTTTTTCGACTTCAAGGCACGACCCACTCCCGTAACCGGTGTAACTCTCAAAAAGACATGGTCGCCTTCTTGAAACTCAAGGTCCTTCCTCCTCTTATCATGGTAACTCTTCTGCCTACTCTGAGAAGCTCTCATCTTTTCCCGAATAAACTTTACCTTTTCCGTCGTCTGTTGTACCATCTCTGGTCCAACTACCGACCTCTCACCCGTCTCATGCCAACACAAAGGTGTTCGACATCTCCGACCGTATAAAGTCTCGAATGGTGCCATACCAATGCTCGAATGAAAACTGTTATTATAAGTGAACTCAATCAACGCCAAATAACCATCCCAAGCACTGCCTTGTTCTAGCACACAAGCACGCAACAAATCTTCTAACGACTGAATTGTCCTCTCGGTTTGACCGTCCGTCTGCGGATGGTAAGCCGAACTCAACCACAACTTAGAACCCAAGGAACCTTGCAAACTTTCCCAAAATCTTGAAGTGAATCTAGGATCTCTATCTGACACAATACTCTTAGGAACTCCGTGCAACTTTACAATCACACGAACATAAATCTCGGCTAATTTCTCCAAAGGATAACTAATATCAATTGGAATGAAGTGAGCAGATTTAGTAAGTCTATCAAAAATCACCCAAATAGCATTATGACTTCTTTGCGTATTCGGCAATCCCGTAACAAAATCCATCGATATGCTATCCCATTTCCATTCCGGAATATCCAACGGTTGCATCAATCCACTAGGCTTCTGATGTTCCACCTTCGATTTTTGACACGTCAAACACGAATACACAAAATGAGCAACATCTCGCTTTAATCCGGACCACCAAAAGATCTTCTTCAAATCTAGGTACATCTTATTCGCTCCCGGATGAATATTCAAGTTACTCCGATGACCTTCTTCCAATATCATCTTTTTCAACTCCACATTGTCGAAAATGCAAATACGACCACGGAATCTCAAAACACCAAATTCATCAACCTTGAAATCTTCATTCTCATTCATCATCAAATCAACGAACTTTAAATCCAATTTTTGTTTATCACAAACGGTCGCAAGAAAATCATTTGTAATATGAAGCATACCAAGTCTCACACTTCTCGGCGTCACTTCACAAACCAAACTCAAATCTCTAAAACTCTTCAACAATTCCCATTCTCTTATCATCAACGTTGACATATGAACCAACTTTCGACTTAAAGCATCGGCTACTACGTTTGCCTTACCCGGATGGTAATTCAAACCAAAATCGTAGTCTTTCAAAAACTCTAGCCATCTCCTTTGTCTCATGTTCAACTCTTTCTGGTCAAATAAATATTTCAAACTCTTGTGGTCGCTAAAAACCTCAAATCTTGCACCATAAAGATAATGCCTCCAAATTTTCAAAACGAACACCACGACCGCTAACTCCAAATCATGCGTAGGGTAGTTCTTCTCATGCACTCTCAATTGTCTTGAAGCATAAGCCACAACTTTCCCATCTTGCATTAAAACACCACCTAAACCGGATAAAGAAGCATCATAATAAACCACAAATGACTCCGTCGGATTCGGTAAAATTAAAACCGGCGCCGTTGTCAACCTTCTCTTAAGCTCAACAAAACGCTTCTCACAATCAATATCCCAAACAAAATCCTTTCCCTTACAGGTCAATTGAGTCAACGAAAGTGCAAACTTCGAAAATCCTTCAATAAACCTCCGATAATAACCGGCTAATCCCAAAAAGCTTCGAATCTCCGTAACTGACTTAGGAGCTTCCCACTGCATTACCGCATCAATCTTGGATGGGTCAACACTAATACCATTTCCAGAAATAATATGTCCAAGAAAACTCACCTCTGATAACTAAAACTCGCACTTCGACAACTTGGCATACAATTGCTTCTCTTTCAAAATTTGCAATACAATTCTCAAATGCCCCTCATGCTCTTCTTGATACTTAGAATAAATCAAGATGTCGTCGATGAACACCACCACAAAATGATCTAACTGCTCATGAAAAATATGATTCATATATTCCATGAACACACCCGACGCGTTAGAAACTCCGATTGGCATCACCGTATACTCATAGTGACCATATTGTGTCCTAAAGGCCGTCTTTGAAACATCTTCTTCTTTCACCCGAATATGGTGATAACCCGATCTCAAGTCAATCTTACTAAAAACACGGGCTCCAACCAATTGATCCATCAAATCGTCTATTCTTGGAAGCAGATACTTATTCTTAATCGTCACTTTATTCAACTGCCGATAATCAATACACAACCGCATGCTTCCATCTTTCTTCTTTACTAACAATATCGGCGCACCCCAAGGAGAAACACTTGGTCTTACAAATCTCTTATCCAACAAGTCATTCAACTTCCTCTTTAACTCTACCAATTCCGATGCCGACATATGATACGGTGCCATCGAAATCGGTCTAGTACCCGGAACTAGATCAATAAAAAACTCAATCTCTCTCTCCGGCGACACATCCTTAATATCTCCCGGAAACACTTCTGGAAATTCTCGCACTATGGGAAACACCTCCAGTTCCACTTTACTGTCTACTGACAAGGACGCAAACAAACCAAACAACTGATCTTCGTCCGCTAAAAGTTTCTTCAACTCTTTAGTGGATAGAAAACTCTCACTTCCATCATCTTCCAAATAAGGAAATCTTACCAACTTGTGATAGCAATCCAGATGAACCTTATTATATTGCAACCAATTCATACCCAAAATCACATCCAAACCGTCCAACGGCAAACACACTAAATCCATAACGAAGTCTTTGCCATACATGGTCAAAGGACAACTTATGCATACCAAGGAAGTAGTTACCGACCCCGAAGCGGGAGTCTCAATAACCATGCCACCACTCAAAGAAACCATGCACAAATCCAAACGTTTGGCACACTCAAGAGAAATGAACGAATGAGTCGCTCCAGTATCAATATTAGCAACTAAAAGTACATTATTAATAAAGCATGTACCTTTAATCAAACGATCCGCATTAGTAGTGTCTGCACCGGCTAACGCAAATACCTTTCCGCCCACTGGAGCTTGCTTCGGTTTAGTACAATTGGGCTTAATGTGACCCACTTCGCCACAGTTGTAGCATTTCACCATATTCCTTCTACAATTCGAAGTGGAATGTCCAGGAACCCCACAGTTAGCACACTTCTCCACAGATTTTCCACAGTCAAAGGACTTGTGGCCCATTAAGCCACACTGGAAACATTTAATCACACTAGAACCTCCTACGGGCTTCCTATCAAAGTTTTCCCTATGCTTGCCTTTATCAGCAGGCGTCATATAAGGTCCACTCCTTACCGGTTGCTTCCCTCTCTTCTCATTCAAACTCTTATAGTGAGTGGAACGAGCTTTACTATCTTCTTCAAAGATTCTACAGCATTCGGTCAAGTCTGAAAATCTCCTAATCCTCTGATAACCCATCGCTTGCTTGATCTCAGGGCGCAAGCCATTCTCATACTTAATACATTTGGAAAATTCCGCCGTCACTGCATCATAGTGAGAATGAAACTTCACTAAATCTGTGAACTTAGCCGTGTAGTCTATCACAGACATGTTGCCTTGTTTCAATTCCAGGAACTCCATATACTTCTTTCCCTTCACACTCTCAGGATAATACTTTCTCAAAAATTCGGTGCGAAAAAGATTCCAAGTGATTCCCTCATCGTCTACTTCAAGAACTTGTCTCATACCGACCCACCAGTCATCGGCTTCCTCTCTCAGCATGTGAGTTTCAAGTCTCACCTTGTTGCCTTCAGCATAATTCATAACCCTAAAGATCCTCTCGATCTCCTTTATCCAAATCTGAGCACCGTCCGGATCAAATCTTCCCTTGAATACCGGTGGTTGGTTCTTTCTAAACTCATCATTCGCATTCACATTCGGTGCGCCTTGCACCGCCCTAGCCATAGCCTCCAACGCCGCAGCCATAACATTGTCATTACGACCAGCCATATTCTGAGGATTCCCAAAAATAACAAGGTTAAACAACCGTTCAACCAACATAACAATAAGACAGACACAACTGACTCAACGCTGGCTCTGATACCACTTAATGTAACACCCCCTTTCTATACCCCCAAATAAACAATTAAATCATTTAAGCACTTGATAAAAGTTTCATCAGAGTTTAATTAATACATGATATAAAAGAGGTGTATCACATTATCATGAAGTTAAACACCTACAACACCTGCTCAAATAGATATGCAACAATGGGCAATTCACAACTGAAGAACATAGTTCTAAAACTCACATCTCAATATTTAGAATAAAGCGGAAACATCTAAACATTGAATCAATACATTCATATAAACATATATACATCATTCAGTTAATTCATATGTACAAACATCCATTATCAGATACATACGCAGATGTATCACGAAAGAAATCAAAGCAAAAGTATCTCCAAAAAGAACCAAAGGCTTCCTAACTACCCAGATGTTACATATCAGAGCCATCGACCAAAAATAATGAAGACCTGCTTCACAAAAAGGACCTCCAGCAATCCTACTCTGTAATGCCTCATAGAGCATTATGAAACAGCAGAAGGGTGAGAAACAATATCATAACAGTCAATACATATATTTATATATTGATCACACTAAAATTCACCGTATTTCTGACTCCGATTTCGCATGCATTCTTAGCTTTTATTGTTGTTTTGCTTTGTTATTGCTTTGTTTTCTTATGTTTTCAGGTTTTTATAATAATCGGAGCTGGAATCGGGAAAAGGAGCGAAAAAGGAGTGAAAACGGACGAAAACCTAGAAATTCAGCATTTTGCACTTACGGCACCCACTGTGGCGGGCGCCATGGGGTTAGCCATGACGTGGCCACGTCTCAAGACCACTCCTGAACCTCCAAGACCCACGATCCCCACTACATCATCCCCTGTAGGGACCGTGGCGGGCGCCATAGGCCTGTGGCGGGCGCCACAAGGCAAAAATCTACAACCTCCACTTTTTAGTGGAGGGGCGTCCCGGTCATTTCGCGCTTTCAGTTTCTCCTATAAATAGGACCTTAGATTTTCGTTTTTCTTCATCCAGAATTAGAATCCTCTAGGCATATATCAGTTATAAAGCAGTTGCCATTCCACATCGGGGTGCCTCTGCAATCGAGTGATCGAGTCTGTAATCTGTCTGTGGTTCGAGTTTTGGAGCACTCTGGAGGAAGTTAATCCTGCCGCCATTTTAATTCCAGTTAGTATTTTATTTTTCTGCATTGCTTTACTTTTATTTATTTTCTCGCACTTTACTTTGTTTATTTCCCGCACTCGCACATTTACTTTGTTTATTTCCCGCACTCGCACATTTACGTTGTTTATTTCCCGCACTCGCACATTTACTTTGTTTACTTCCCGCACTCGCACATTTACTTTGTTTACTTCCCGCACTCGCTTTAAATTACTCATATGAAAAACTATAAAAAGAATATTTACTTTAACATGTCTAACTAATCCCATAAAGGTTAGAATGTAAGGATCGTAATTAAACCAGTAATCAGTATAATTGTTCGTGGAAACACCTAAGGGCTATTTTATCTTTCAATTCAAGTAATTGTTTTTAACTATTTCAAAAACAGCCAAAAGCGCTTTGTGTAGTTCATTAGGAGTTTTTAGATTAAAAAGAAAAGAGATTTTAAAACGATTTTCGGACGCGTTATGAGATTTAGAGTCTGGTTCATAAGAACCTCTTTTTGCTAAGAAGTCCAGGGTAAAATACTTTTCAACTTTGTTAAGAAACTTTATTTCTTAAAAATAGGTTTACTACTCTAACGCAGTACGCACCTTTTTATCCGTGACAATAGGAGGGGTTGATTAGAGAGTACAACTCGGTTCTGAATACGCGAAAGCGACAGTTCCTGTTAAATTAGTTCTTTTCAAAGGAGAAAACATTGCCCATAAGTAGTTCCATTAACAAGTACTGGATTATCATTGATTACGTGAATTACATTCGAGCCTGTCTTTTATTTATTATTTAAAATATTAATTTTATTTACCATTGCACCCTTACTAAAACCCTTAAAAATAGTTGCCTTAGATAAACACCATAACAACAGGTACGATAGATTGACACTTGGTCTCTGTGGATTCGATAATCTTTTATATTACTTTGACGTGATTCGTACACTTGCGAAAAACACCCATCAAGTTTTTGGCGCCGTTGCCGGGGACCAATATCGTCAAATTTCATTACCCTGTAGTTATACCGTTTAGACTAAGGTTGTTACCCACCGGTCAATGCGAAAGACTCGCAGTGCCGGAAGTTTAGTAGACCCTCTAGCTGAACCTGAACGTTACGCTCGCGCACGTTTATTTTTCCATAGGAATAGGAGAGCTATGGCCGAAGATCAAAATCGAAGACCTCTTAAGGACTTCGCCCAACCATCAAACGAGGAACCTAGTTCCAGTATAGTAAACCCCGCTATCCCAGCCAATAATTTTGAACTTAAGCCATCCCTGCTGCAATTAGTGCAACAGAGACAATTCGCAGGTCTCGCTACTGAAAACCCGAACCAACATTTAAAAAACTTTCTTCAATTAGCAGACACCTTTAAGACCAATGGAGCTTCTCCTGAGGCAATACGCTTAAGATTATTTCCCTTTTCCCTCAGAGATAAAGCTCTATCATGGTTAGATTCCCTTCCACCCAATTCAATAACAACTTGGGATGACCTTAGAAAAGTTTTCCTTGCTAGATATTTTCCCCCAAGTAAGACCGCTCTTCTTCGAAACCTAATAACTAGATTTACCCAACACCAAGGAGAGTCGTTGTTCGAAGCCTGGGAGAGATATAAAGAACTATTAAGAGCATGCCCACACCATGGCCTAGAGAATTGGCTAATCATCCAAACCTTCTATAATGGACTTCTTTATAACACTAAAATGACCATCGACGCTGCCGCTGGTGGCGCACTGATGAACAAACCTTACCCTGAAGCTAGTGCCCTTATCGAGGATATGGCCCAAAACCATCAATCATGGGGAGTAGAACGAGCGACAGTGGAAAAGAAGGAAGCCCAAGGAGGAATACATGAGCTAAGCTCTATAGACATGATGCAGGCTAAAATGGACGCGTTGGCCCTTAGAGTCGAACATATGTGTACAACTCCGAATACTGTTGCCGCAGTTTCGCCGAATTGTGAGATATGTGGAACGCAAGGACACCAATCCGCCGAATGCAATCTATTGAATGAAACCAACACTGAGCAAGTGAACTATACCCAAGGGAACCCATTTTCAAACACATATAACTCTGGATGGAGGAATCACCCAAACTTCTCCTACAAAAATAATAACCCTATCCAAAATACCGCACCTCCGAGACAACAAGGTTACCAAGCCCCTAGAACAAATCAACCTATGCAACCTGTACCACCTAGCCCGAGCTTTGAGGAAGTTGTAAAAGATTTTATCGTTGCTCAAAAACAACAAAACAAAGAGTTCATGAACCATAACGTCCATGTTAACGAACTAATTACCAAGTTAGGAACCAAGGTTGATCAAATTATTACTCATAATAAGATGCTTGAAACCCAGATCTCTCAGGTAGCGTTAAACCAAGCCCCACAGACTACCCCTGGAGGACAGTTCCCTGGACAACCTCAACAAAACCCGAAAGGGCAAGCTAATGCCATTACTCTACGAAGTGGAACCGCTTATAAGGAACCTTTAAACCCTAGATTAAGTGAGCCCGAAACTTCTGAGAGGAATGAGGAAAAGGAACCAGAGAAGCCTGAAACCCCGGAAAGTCAAGAAAAAGGAGAAGAACCTAAAAATAAAACCTATGTACCGCCACCGCCATACAAACCACCAATACCTTACCCTCAAAGATTAAAGAAAACCCAAATCGATAATCAATATCAAAAATTCGTTAAGGTTATAGAAAAACTTCACGTAGAAATCCCCTTTACAGAAGCCATCACCCAAATACCTTCTTATGCTAAGTTTCTCAAAGACATACTTACAAATAAACGTAGACTCGAAGATCCGAAACCCGTGGAATGTAATTCTATTTCCGAAAATAGGTTAGCAAAGAAAGATAAAGATCCCGGAAATTTTTCCATTCCTTGTGTTTTGGGGAATCATGTCATCGAAAAAGCTTTTCTAGACTTAGGAGCTAGTGTGAGCTTAATGCCTTTAGCAGTTTGTGAGAGATTAAACTTAGGAGAATTACAACCTACTAAGATGTCACTTCAATTAGCCGATAGATCCGTTAAATACCCTATAGGCATACTTGAAGACGTCCCTGTTAGGATAGGTCAGCTGTTTATACCTACTGATTTTGTTGTCATGGACATTAAAGAAGATGACGACATACCAATCCTCCTAGGTAGACCGTTCTTATCGACTGCTGGAGCCGTAATAGATGTTAAAAAGGGAAAACTAACTTTTGAGGTAGGTGGCCAGAAGATAGAATTTATATTGTCAAAATTTCTTATGGCACCTGTGATAGGAGATTCTTGTTATGCCTTAGATATCATCGAAGAATGTATTAGGGAATTAGAACAAGAAGAAGAAACTGAATCTATAAAATTGCCATCAACCCTTATTTTGGAAGATGACAATTATAAAACACCCTGCATTGATGATAACCTTCACGAATGTTTATCTCTTACCCCAGATCCTATGCCTTGCCCTATAAAACCGACCGTAAAACTTAAGGAACTGCCTAAAAACCTGAGATATGAATTTCTTGATGAAGATATGAACCGTCCAGTTATAGTCAGTGCTACCTTAAACCAAGAAGAAACCGATCAATTATTAGAAGTTTTACGTAGGTACCCCTCAGCCTTAGGATATAAGATCTCTGATCTAAAAGGAATAAGCCCATCCGTATGCATGCATCGGATTTTGCTTGAAGAAGATTCAAAACCTTCTAGAGAACACCAACGTAGAATAAATCCTATAATGAGTACTGTAGTTAAGACTGAAGTTCTTAAGTTACTAGAGGCAGGTATAATATATCAGATCTCGGACAGTAAATGGGTGAGTCCTGTGCATGTAGTACCTAAAAAGGGAGGCATCACAGTCGTGCAAAACGAGAAGGGCGAACCTGTAGCAAAAAGAACTGATGGAGGTTGGCGTATGTGCATAGATTATAGAAAATTAAATAAAGCAACTAGGAAGGACCATTTCCCATTACCATTCATAGACCAAATGTTGGAGCGCCTAGTCAGACACTCTTACTTTTGTTATTTAGATGGATATTCAGGATTCTTCCAAATACCTATTCACCCCGAAGATCAAGAAAAAACTACCTTTACATGCCCAGTTGGAACCTTTGCCTATAGAAGAATGCCTTTTGGACTTTGTAATGCTCCTGCAACTTTCCAACGCTGCATGATGTCTATCTTTGCTGATTACTTGGATGGAATCATGGAAGTATTTATGGACGATTTCTCAGTTTGTGGGTCAGATTTCAAAAATTGTCTTGTCAACCTTGAGAAAATCCTGGAGAGATGTGTGGAGGTAAACCTTGTGCTAAATTGGGAAAAATGTCATTTCATGGTCACCGAAGGGATTGTTTTAGGACATATAGTTTCCGAAAAAGGTATAGAGGTAGATAAAGCAAAAATAGAAGTCATAGAGAATCTAAAACCGCCGAAGACTATCAGGGAGATAAGAAGTTTTCTTGGACATGCCGGATTTTACCGACGTTTTATCAAGGATTTCTCCAAAATAACAAAGCCCTTAACTGGTCTTTTAATGAAAGATGCTGAGTTCATCTTCGATGAAAAATGTACTGAAGCATTTAATCTTCTGAAGCAAGCTCTGATTTCAGCACCTATAATGAAACCCCCTGATTGGTCGGAACCGTTTGAGATAATGTGTGACGCCAGTGATTATGCTGTTGGAGCCGTTCTAGGTCAGAGAAAAGATGAGAAGTTACATGTGATTTATTATGCCAGTAGAACCCTAGACGCTGCACAGCTCAACTACGCAACAACCGAAAAAGAGCTCCTAGCTGTAGTTTTTGCAATAGACAAATTTAGATCTTATCTAGTAGGAGCCAAGATTATAGTTTACACCGACCATGCTGCCATTCGTTACTTACTAAGCAAAAAGGATGCCAAGCCTAGGTTACTTCGATGGATTCTATTATTACAAGAGTTTGATTTGGATATCCGTGACAAGAAAGGCACTGATAATGTGGTAGCTGATCACCTATCTAGGCTAGAATACCTGAAACCTGATCCAGTACCCATAAATGACGATTTTGCCTACGATAGACTGATAGCCCAACTAGAAACCATTGAAGATGATAACCCAGACCCTCATGAGCAATTTCATAAATCCTTAGCTATAAGCAATGTACCTTGGTATGCAGATTTTGTTAATTACCTAGCCGCTGACATCATACCCCCTGATCTAAACTACCACCAGAAGAAGAAGTTCTATAGTGATGTGAGAAACTTCTATTGGGACGATCCATTTCTTTTCAAGAGAGGTAAAGATGGCATTTTCCGCCGTTGTGTTCCAGAAGAAGAGGTAAACAATATAATTGAGCATTGTCACTCTGCACCCTATGGTGGACATGCAAGCACATCTAAGACCTACGCCAAGATTCTTCAAGCTGGCCTATTTTGGCCTACTATGTGGCGTGATGTCCATGCTTTCATTGTCAAGTGTGACAGATGCCAACGCACAGGAAATATTTCAAGACGTAATGAAATGCCGTTAAGAAATATCCAAGAAGTAGAACTCTTCGACGTATGGGGTATAGACTTTATGGGACCGTTCCCACCATCTTTTGGAAATCAGTACATATTAGTAGCTGTTGACTACGTGTCTAAATGGATTGAAGCTATCGCCGCACCCACAAACGACACCAGAGTAGTCATCAAATTATTCAAGAATTATATATTTCCCAGGTTTGGAACACCCCGTTTAGTCATAAGTGATGGAGGATCACACTTCATATCGAGAATATTTGATAAACTTTTAAGCAAGTATGGAGTTAAGCATAGAGTAGCAACACCATACCACCCACAGACCAATGGACAAGTGGAAGTATCTAATAGGGAGATAAAACAAATCCTCGAGAAGACTGTCTCTATATCTAGAAAAGATTGGTCGCAGAAACTTCAAGAAGCATTATGGGCCTATAGAACCGCTTTCAAAACTCCTATAGGAACAACCCCTTATCAACTGGTCTATGGAAAATCATGTCACTTACCATTTGAGTTGGAGCATAAGGCCTATTGGGCCATCAAAACTTTGAATTTGGATTACTTGACAGCTGGTGAGAAACGTATCCTTGACATCCACAAATTAGAAGAGCTCAGACAATCTGCCTACGAAAATGCCATCATATACAAAGAAAGAACAAAAGCTTGGCATGACAAAAGAATCATAAGAAGAGATTTCAAAATAGGCGATCCTGTTCTCCTGTTCGATTCTAGGTTACGACTATTTCCAGGTAAACTCCGTTCGAGATGGACTGGCCCTTTCGAAGTATCTAAGATCCTGAGATCCGGTGCTATTGAAATCAAGAACCAAACATGTAAACCGTTCATAGTCAATGGACAGAGGTTGAAGCCCTACGAAGGAGGTGACATTCCAACAACATACACCTGTCATACTCTGAGTGATCCACCATATCCTTCCAATGATGTTTAAATATCGGTCGTCGAGCTAATGACGTTAAACAAGCGCTGCATGGGAGGCAACCCATGGTTTTTCTCATTTTTGTACTTTTTATTTCTATTTTTACTTTATTTTAATTTGTTTATTTTATTATGTCAGGACTCACGGTTGAATGTTTTATGTGCTTTCAGGACTTGTTTGCTAACCTTGTACAGAATGCAGAACCCTGATGACATGCACGTGGCCTTTAGAGATGATGCACAGAGAGAGCGTTACTATGTTCACATGAGACGCCCTATGGCTCCTACCAGGTACCCTGACCAAGATTGCATGGATGCCTTGGGGATAGAGCCAAGCGTCAGATTTTTATGCCATCAACTCCAGTGGGACCAGTTTGACGACAGGAACGACACTTATAGGAACCTGACTCTTGAGTTCCTCAGCTCGTTTCATCATGACCCTTGGGCTGGACCCGATGGACTCGCTGTTTTCAGGTTGTTCGGGATTGACTACTCATTCTCTCACAAAGAGTTTGGTGATTTACTAGGTTTCCAGACTACTCCTGATGCTATTCCAGAGACTCCGATGGGGTATTTTATGAGCAGAGAAGTGGAAAAGTTTTGGACTAAAATATCAGGCGGAGGGAGCCAAGATCCTTCTACCCAGTTTTCTCAGGTAATCCACAACCCTGCATTGAGGTACTTCCAGATGATTCTAGCACATTCTTTCCTAGGTTTTCCAGATACAGAGACACTGTTAAGTGAAGAGGAGATTTTCCTACTGTTTTGTGCGACTCAGTCTCGCCCTGTTGCTTGTGGCAACTTTCTACTGAAGGGCCTTGCTAGTGTTGCCAGATCATCAGTAGGAATCATCCATGTCGGTGGGATTGTTACACAGATTGCTACTGCATTGGGTTTGTCTCGCAAGCTATTGCACCTCAGGACCTTCTGCTGCTACACCACCCTGTATATTGATTTTTGTCTTGATAGAGGACTGATGAGGAGGGCTTCTTTTGAGCCCAACATGTTTAGATTGCTGATCGACGGTGAAGCGATACACTACTTTACATTACCAGATCCGCTGATGACCAGTGTCCATGATCCTGCCAATTGGAGTTATGCTCTAGAGGGTTATTGAGAGACTGTCGAAGAGCCGAAATCGCCTCCCGCCGCTGAGTACACTCCTACACCTCTTACTCCCCGAATCACTGTTATGTCTAACAATATGTCTCTGCAGCCACCTGACCTACAAACACAGATTTATGAGCTCCGCAAGGAGACTGCCCTGCTCAAGCAGGAAGTGGCAGACTTAGAGTTACAGATGCAGGTTTCTGATCTCACTCATGCCTCAGAGACCGATGCTCTACATCAGGCGATCGACGAGCTTCGGAGGGAGATAGCTGAGATTCGTGGATCAAGCCAGGATAAGAAACCTACCACATGACTCATTCCACCCTGACAGCACTACCCTAGTATTTAACTTCCTTTTATTTATCGCATTTCCAGACATATTTTACTTTATTGCAGCTTTTACATTTTCATGCACTTTGAATTCCTTATATATATACATATTATGCACTAATTTTTATTTTTATTTTTCCTTTTTTGATTTTTAATCATTTTATTTTTATCGTGTAAAGAAAAAAATATAAGACAAAAATATTTTCATTTTTGTCTTTACAAAAAAAAATATATGCAAGCCTCAAGCCTTGAAAAGAAGAAGAAAACGCTATTCAGACCCCCCGAAGACCAAGGTGCACGGAAGGCCCAAAAGGAGGATCCAAAACCACAAGGCCCAGGAATTGGCCTTGTGGCGGGCGCCATAGGCCCTGTGGCGGGCGCCACACCGTTGTCATCACCAAATACGGGATTCAATCCCCATTTCCACCATTTTCATCCCTTTCTTCACCAAAAACCCATTTTTCCAACCTTCCAAATCCTCCTTGAACCCCATTAAAGCTCCCCCATTTCCAAAATACCCTCCATCCATAAAACATATCCAACATCCATTTCCATTTTCATCCATCAAAAACCAAAAAAATCAAAACTTTATCATTCCCCTCATAAACCACTTTTCTACTATTTTCACTACCTAAGGAGCTTTTCAACAATGGAGTTCAACGGATTTATTCTTCGTGATGGAAGACCGGGCGAAAGGCAACGGAAAATTATTCAGAGGCTTCAAAGTCGAGAAATTCTCTCGACTAGGTACGTCGACGATAACTGTCTGTATGCTTTGGGTATTTATCATAGTGTTTTTAATTTATTAGAATTTCTAGGCTTGCATAATATTTTCATTAATCAGGAACCTACCTATGAGAGGCTGACAACTGAGTTTTTGAGTTCTTTGATATACACTGTCAGTCCTAACACTGCTAGCACTGTCGGTACTGTTATTTTTAGACTGTTTGGAATTGAATATGAATTCAGTACCAATGAGCTAGCAGATTTGTTAGGAATCCCTCATAGGGAAGGTTCTATTTGTGAGGCACCTTTGGATGCTGAATGGTCGGCCGAGGTATTTACCTTCTGGCTAAGGCTTTCAAGTACTTCAATTAATTCTTTTGAAGGGATACTTGCGTCGACCATTCACAACCCGGCCATAAGAGTTTTTAGACTTCTTTTGGCATGTACTATTTTTGGCCGGGAAAGTCCAAACAAGGTTAATGCTCGTGAACTCCTATTTTTGCAAGGATGCCTCACTAGAACCCACATCAATCCGGTCCCGTTTATGCTTGCCCACATGACTTTATTTACTAATAAAACAGGACCGATTGTTTTTGGAGGGCTTGTTACGTCTATTGCTCGGGCTCTTGGCCTGAATGATGAGATAGCTACACTTGAACCACTACCTCCTCGCACAATTAATTTAAAATTTCTGAAAGACATGAAATTGTGCCGAACAAGGAGAGAAGGTGGTTATGAGTTGATGATTCATGGGGTAGCTATCCCATCTGTTGCTTTACCATGCAGTAGACGTACTGATGTACGTGATGAAAGGAACTGGACCTATGATCTTAATGCTCCGCGTGTTTTGGGTCCACTTCCTCCTAATATTCCCGATGGGGAGGCACATGACACTGATGATGAGTATGATCGGAGAGAGCAGTCTCCCATCCCTCACATGTCCCCCCATCGTCCTTCACAGTCACACACTGCACCATCTTCCTCTAACCCTGTTGCAGGTACTGCTCCTGGATTCTTTGTCACCGAGGAGATGTGGCGTGATATGACAGCTAGAGAAGAAAGGCGTGATGGCCTTCTCTCTACTATTTCACAACAGCTGACGGACAATATGAACTTCATGCAACAATCGCGATTGGTTTCGGATCGTTCCTATAGCAACGTTTGCCGTACCTTGAACGCCATTTCATTAGAGCAGAACCGTCAGAGAGAGTTCAACAGCCGACACTACCAGCTTGTAGAGGCTACTCAGGGTTCCATCTTGGGTAACCTTCGAGAGGTCCGGAGTGCTCAGGCTGCTTTATCAGCACGACTCGACCGGAGGGACCAGCATCGTAGTAGATCCCGTCGTTCCAGACCATCACATCAGGACGGCGAAGGCACCAGTGCCCCTCCTCAGTAGTCTTTTTCCAGGTTACCCCCCTTATCTTATTTCGAAACATTGGGGACAATGTTCGATTTAAGTGTGGGAGGGGATTTTATTGCTTTCTGTTATTTCCCTTTTTAGTTAATTTCCTTTCAGTTATTTCCCTTTTCAGTAATTTATTTTTCTCAGATAATGCATGAGTCTGACGAGTCACCAGTATAGTGTCTTTTTAGTTCATCTTCATTTTTTCCCATTTCCTTAGCCTTACCAAAAAAATTTTTAAAAAAAAGAAAACAATGTTGTTTCACATGTTTTTTGGGGCTTTGAGACAGGTTTAGATTAGGATGTGGTGACTTAGGTCAACTTTTTGAAACATCAGAACCATTTTAGCACCATAGACCTCTTGAATATAGGAATCACTCCTAAACCCCACCACCATGGCCTTTACTATCATTCAAAAAAATTGTCCTAAGTAGTTTATTTTAGCAGTCAGCTCCGGCCTAAGCATACTCTACGTAGGGGGCCGATGAATATAAGTGAATGATCCAGTGCTAATAAAAAAGAAAAAAAGGCAAACTCTGGTATAGGTGACCCTCACAAAGTCATTTAAACCGAAAAAAGAGAAGAAAAAAATTTTTTGCCACAAAAAGAAAAAAAAATTGCAAGTCACCTATTGTTAGTTGGTTCAGAGGTATCTGGCACTGAACTTGGTAGGGCGGATTACGATCCGATCCCCCGCAGCTACATTTAGGCGAAAATAAAAACAGGTTTACACATGCTTATGTGCCAGAAACCTTATGTTATGGATCAGAATCACTAACCGGTCACTCTACTATGAAGCATGTACGGATAACGGGCTTAATGTGATTGCGCCTGAATGAAAAGGACACAAAAAGATGAGAAGATAGGCCTAGGTATCGTGGGATGACATGGAGTGGTTAATATAGGATTGAAGTTTGTGTTTGTGTTACTATGGTACCCTTGGTTCACTTAGTTAGTATCTGTCACTGCATCCTGACTTGAACTTAGAATCCCTTTAGCCCAAAGACAAGTGTTGACACCATATTTTCTTAAGCTTTAATGTTTGCTTGAGGACAAGCAAAGGTTTAAGTGTGGGAGAATTTGATCACACTAAAATTCACCGTATTTCTGACTCCGATTTCGCATGCATTCTTAGCTTTTATTGTTGTTTTGCTTTGTTATTGCTTTGTTTTCTTATGTTTTCAGGTTTTTATAATAATCGGAGCTGGAATCGGGAAAAGGAGCGAAAAAGGAGTGAAAACGGACGAAAACCTAGAAATTCAGCATTTTGCACTTACGGCACCCACTGTGGCGGGCGCCATGGGGTTAGCCATGACGTGGCCACGTCTCAAGACCACTCCTCAACCTCCAAGACCCACGATCCCCACTACATCATCCCCTGTAGGGACCGTGGCGGGCGCCATAGGCCTGTGGCGGGCGCCACAAGGCAAAAATCTACAACCTCCACTTTTTAGTGGAGGGGCGTCCCGGTCATTTCGCGCTTTCAGTTTCTCCTATAAATAGGACCTTAGATTTTCGTTTTTCTTCATCCAGAATTAGAATCCTCTAGGCATATATCAGTTATAAAGCAGTTGCCATTCCACATCGGGGTGCCTCTGCAATCGAGTGATCGAGTCTGTAATCTGTCTGTGGTTCGAGTTTTGGAGCACTCTGGAGGAAGTTAATCCTGCCGCCATTTTAATTCCAGTTAGTATTTTATTTTTCTGCATTGCTTTACTTTTATTTATTTTCTCGCACTTTACTTTGTTTATTTCCCGCACTCGCACATTTACTTTGTTTATTTCCCGCACTCGCACATTTACGTTGTTTATTTCCCGCACTCGCACATTTACTTTGTTTACTTCCCGCACTCGCACATTTACTTTGTTTACTTCCCGCACTCGCTTTAAATTACTCATATGAAAAACTATAAAAAGAATATTTACTTTAACATGTCTAACTAATCCCATAAAGGTTAGAATGTAAGGATCGTAATTAAACCAGTAATCAGTATAATTGTTCGTGGAAACACCTAAGGGCTATTTTATCTTTCAATTCAAGTAATTGTTTTTAACTATTTCAAAAACAGCCAAAAGCGCTTTGTGTAGTTCATTAGGAGTTTTTAGATTAAAAAGAAAAGAGATTTTAAAACGATTTTCGGACGCGTTATGAGATTTAGAGTCTGGTTCATAAGAACCTCTTTTTGCTAAGAAGTCCAGGGTAAAATACTTTTC
>OZ012735.1:77105626-77108126 GCA_963859935.3 Lathyrus sativus
ACGCGCACACACGCAAACACACACACACACAGAGAGAGACACGCACACGTGCACACACGCACACACACACACTCGCACACACACACACAAATACACACACACGCGTGCTCACAATCTCAGGCACACACACACACATATAAACACGGGCGCGCGTATATGCACACACACACACGTGCACACACGCTCACACTCACTCATACACTCACGCACGCACGCAAGCACGCATGCACACACACACACAAATATACACGCACACACACAAACATACAGGCACGCACACACGTGCATACACACACACACATGCGCAGACACACACACACCCACACCCACACACACTCGCGTGCGCGCATACTTTGACACACACAAAACACACGCGCGCGCACACACTGACACACACACATACGCACCCCTGCACCCGCGCACACACGCGCGCACACGCGCACACACACACACGCACGCACGCACGACTGCACTATCGCACGCCGCTCGCACACACACACACACACTCACACGCAAACACACACGCGTGCACACACACGTACACAGACACACACGCACACACACATGCATACACACACACGCACAAACACACACACGCACACACGCACTCGCGTGCACACAAACACGCACGTGCAAACACAGACACACACACACACACACACAAACACACACACACAAACACACACACACACACACACGCACATAAACATGCACACACACGTGCGTGCACACATACACTCACAAACACGAACACACACACACACACGCACACACAGACACACGCGCACACACACATACACACAGTCGCGCACACACGCACACGCACATACACACAGACGCGTGCTCACACTCTCTCTCACACACACACACACACATATAGACATACACAAACACACACATGTGAGCGCACAAACATATAAACACGCGCGCGCATACCCAAACACACACACACACACAAACAAACACACACGCGTGCGCACACTCACACGCACACACACGCACACACGTGCGCGCGCGCACACACACACTTACACACACAAACACGCGCGCACACGCAAACACACACACACACACACACACACATACACACACGCGCACACACACACACACATACACACATACACACACACACACACACACAAAAATGCAGGCACAAACGCACGTGCATACACACATACACACCTGAGCAGACACACGCACCCACACAGACACACACACGCGTGCGCATATACTTAAACACACACACACAAACACATGCGCGCGCATACATAGACATACACAAATACGCACAGACACACGCGTGCGCGCACACACGCACACACTCAAATACGCGCACACAAACACGCGCTCACACACTCATGGGCACCCACGCGCACACAGTCACACACACACACACACGTGCGCGCGCACATATATGCACACACACACACACATGTGCGTGCAAAAATACACACATACACACGTGCGTGCACAAATACACACACACACACATGAACACGTGGGCACACACAGACACACACACACACACACTCACACGCACACACACACACACACTCACACACGCATGCACTAACGCATGCTGCTCGCAAACAAAAATTCGCGTGCGCACAAATATACACACACACATACACACACGCACTCACGCACGCACGCGCACACGCGCACACACACACACACACACCTGCGCAGAAACACACACACACACGCACGTGCGCGCACATACGAAAAAACACACGCGCGCGCGCTTTAACCGAGATGCGTGCGCTCACACACAGACACACACACTCACACACGCACGTGTGTGCGCGCACACACACACGCGCGGACAAACACACAACTCACACGCCCGCACACACGCACTCACACACACAAACATGCACAGACGCACGCACGTGCATACACACACACACACACACGTGCAGACACGCACACCCACACCCACACACACTCACGTGCGCGCACACTTTGACACACACAAAACACACGCGCGCGCACACTGGCACACATTCACATACACACGCGTGCGCCCGCGCACACACACACACACACTCGCGCACACACACACGCATGCGCGCATGCACTATTGCACGCTGCTCGCACACACACGCACACACACACACGTGCAGACACACACACGCAGACACACACGCACACACACACACACACACAAACACACTCGCGTGCACACAAACACGCTTGTGCACACACCGACACACACACACACGCATACACACATACACATACGCACACACAAACACACATTCACAAACACACACACACGCACATACATACACACACACGTGCGTGCATACATACACTCACAAACACGAACACACACACACATACAGACACGCACACTCACGCGTGCGCACGCTCTCTCACGGACACACATACACGTGTGCGCGCACACACAAACGAACACACGCGCGCGTCCGCGTGCCCCCACATACAGACATGCGTGCACGCGCGCATGCACACACACGCGCGCGCCTACACACAC
>OZ012735.1:77113126-77115626 GCA_963859935.3 Lathyrus sativus
AGTCATGCACTCACGTGCATACACTGACACACCTACGCAGACACACACAAGCGCGTGCGCGCATACACAGACACGTTCGCACACGCACACAGACACACACACGCACATACGGACACACAGACACGCACGCCCGTCCACACACAGAAACACACACGCGCGCCCGTGCACACACGTTTGCACACACACACCCACACGCCCGTGCACACACAAAAACACACGCGTGCGCGCAAACACAGACACACACAAATATACGCGTGCACACAAACACGCACACACACATACGCGTGCGCGCCTGCGTGCGCAAGCAAACACACACGCGCGCACAAACCCACAAACTCACACGCATGCTCGCACACACACACCCACGCACACACGCATCCACTAACGCACGCCGCTCGCACACACATACACACACACACACACATACACACACACATACACAGACGCGTGCGCATACACACCCACACACACGTGCGCACACGCTCGCACACACACGCACGCACGCACTCACGCACTCACACACCCACACACGGACACACAGACACACGCACACATGCACTCGCGTGCACACAAACACGCGTGCGCGCGCACATACAAACTCACACGTGCGCACACACACACGCACACGCAGAAACGCACGCACGCGAGAACACACAGATACACGCACCTTTGCAGACACAGACCCAAACGCGTGCGTGCGCGCACACACAGACCCATACACAAACATACGCACGCGTGCACGCACATACACACACCCGGATGCGCGTGCGCGCACATACACACAAACACGGGGGCGCGCGTGTGTGCGCACCCACACAAACGCGCACTCGCACACACACACACAAGCGTGCATGCACACACACACAGACACACACACGCATACGCGCTCGCACACCCACAAACACAAGCGTGCGCGCACACCCACACGCACACACGCACTCGCACACACACACGCACTGGCGTGCACACAAACACGCCCGTGCACACACACACACACACACACACACACACACATACACACACAAACACACACACACACCCACACACACGCATATACACACGCACACATACGTGCGTGCACACATACACTCACAAACACGAACACACACACACACATGCACACACACACACACCCGCAGACACACACACACTCGCACACACACGCACACACACATACATACACACGCGTGCTCACACTCACACACACACACACACACACACACACACACACACATATAGACATACACAAACACACACGTGAGCGCACAAACATATAAACACGCGCGCGCATACCCAAACACACACAGACACACACACGCGCGTGCGCACACTCACATGCATACACACACGCATACACGTGCGCGCGCGCAGACACACACACACACACAAACACGTGCGCACACGCAAACACACACACACATACACACACGCACACGCACACACACATACACACACACACACATAAATGTAGGCACAAACGCACGTGCATACACACATACACACATGCGCAGACACACACACCCACACAGACACACACACACGCGTGCGCACATACTTAGACACACACACACACGTGCGTGCACAAATACACACACACACACATGAACACGCGCGCGCATGCGCCTGCACACGCACACACATGCGCGCACACACAGACACACACATACAAACGCACAAACACACACACACACACACACACACACACACACACACACACACACACACACACACACACACACACACACACACACTCACACATGCATGCACTAACGCACGCCGCTCGCAAACAAAAATGCGCGTGCGCACAAATACACACACGCATGCGCGTACACACACACACATACACACACGCACTCACGTACGCACGCACGCGCACACACGCACACAGACACACCTGGGCAGAAACACACACGCGCGCGTGCGCGTACATACACGCACACACATACACACACGCACACACAAACACACATTCACAAACACACACACACACGCACGCACATACATACACACACACACATGTGTGCATACATACACTTACAAACACGAACACACACGCACACACATACACACACGCATACTCATGTGTGCGCACACTCTCTCACGCACACACACACACACGTGCGCGCGCACACACACACGAACACACGCGCGCATGCACATACATACATACACGCTTGCGCATACTCTCTATCTCACACACAAACACACATTCGCGCACACACGCAAACACACACACACACACACACACACGCACACGTGCACACACGCACAAACACACACACACACATGCTCACACTCTCTCTCTCTCTCTCTCACACACACACACACACACATAGACATACACAAACACACACATGAGAGTGCATAAACATATAAACACGCGCGCGCACACACGTACACATACACAAGCGTGAGCACACTCACACACACACGCACACGCACACACGTGCGCGCACACATACACACACACACAAACATACACGCACATGCAGACACACAC
>OZ012735.1:77118126-77120626 GCA_963859935.3 Lathyrus sativus
CAGACACACACACACACACACGCACGCGCGCATACACAGGCACATGCACACGCGCGCACGCGATCGCACACACTCAATTAGGCGTAAACGCGTGCACCCACATACACACACGCACGCACACATGCACGCATACACATACGCACGTGCATACACATACGCATGTGCATATACACACACACACAGACGCATACACACAGACGCACACACACAGACGCGTGCGCACACATACACGTATGCACACACGCGCACACACATACATATATGCGCACACACAAACACCCACGCACGCATACACGCACTCACATACACACGCACACACACAAACACACATGCGCACACACACTCGCGTGCAAACAAACACACGCGTGTACACACACACACACGCACACACACAAACACGCAGGCACGCACGCACGTGCAAACACACACACAAACACCTGCGCAGACACACACACGCGCGCGCGCGCACGCGCGTATGCATGCACTATCGCTCGCCGCTCGCACACACACACATACACACGCACACACACACACACGCACACACACGCTTACGTGTACACACACACATGCACACATGTATGCATACACACACACACACGCACACACACGCACACACGCACTCGCTTGCACACACACACACACACACGCATGCATACACATACACGCACACACACTCACACACACAAACACACACACACACACATACACACACGTGCGTGCATACATACACTCACAAACAAGAACACCCGCTCGGGCTCACCCACACACACACGCGTGCACGCACATGCACACACACACACGCATATACAAACGCGCGTGCAAACACACGCGCGCACACACACACAAACACACGCATACAAACACACGCATGCATGCAAACACACAAACACGTGCGCGCGCACACACACCCTCACATACATACACACGCATGCACACACACACATACACATACACATACACGCATACACACACACACCTACGCAGACACACATACACACACACGCGTGCGCGCACACACGCACACACACGCAGGCACGCAGGACGAACACACACACACATACACAAACCTGCGCAGACAAACCCATACACACGCGTGTACGCACAGACAGACACGCACAAAAACACATGCGCGCGTACACAAACAGACCCTCGCAGACAGACACATGCGTGCGTGCGCACACACAAACACACGCGCGCACGGGATCACACTCACACACACAAACATGTGTGCGCACGCCACCCTCACATACACACGCACGCACACATGCAGTAGCGCACGCCGCTCGCACACACATACGCACACACATACAGACACATGCGCACAAACACGTGCACACACGCGCGCACGCAGATACACATGTACGCACACACATACATGCACGCACCCACGCACTCGCGTGAACACAAACACGCGCGTGCACACACAGACACACACGAATATGCAAGCACCCACACACGTGCACACACACACACCTGCGCAGACACACACACACACACACATGTGTGCACCCACACGCAGACACACACACACACACACAAATAAACACATGCGCGCACACACACACACACACGCACAATTGCACACACGCACAAACACACTCACACACACACACACACACACACACGTGCTCACACTCACACACACACACACACACACACACACACACACACACATAGACATACACAAACATACACATGAGAGCGCACAAACATATAAACACGGGCGCGTGTACACACATACACATGCACACGTGTGAGCACACTCACACGCGCGCACACACGCACACACGTGCGCGCACACATACACACACGCACACAAACATACACGCACACGCACACACACACACACACACACATACACACACGCACACACACACACACACACATACAGAGACACACACGCACGCGCACACACACACACACATACACACACACACACACACATACAGAGACACACACGCGTGCACACACACACATGCGCAGACACACACACACACCCACACAGACATACACACGTGTGCACACATACTTAGACACACACGCACAAACACAGGCGTGCGCACACACACACACACATACGCACAGACACAGGCGTGCGCGGACGCACGCACACACTTACATACGCGCGCGTGGGCGTGCTCACACACACGCGCACCCACCCGCACACACGCGCACACAGTCACACACACACACACACGTGCATGCGCACACATATGCACACACACACATGTGCGTGCACAAATACACACACACACACACACATGCGTGCACAAATACACACACACACACAAACGAACACGCGTGCGCGTGCGCCCTCACAGACACACATGTGCGCTCACACAGACACACACACAAACACATGCACACACACGCACACACACGCACACACGCATGCACTAACGCATGCCGCTCACAAATAAAAATGGGCGTGCGCACAAATACACACACGCGTGCGCGTACAATCACACTCACATACACACACACACTCACGCATGCACAC
>OZ012735.1:77133126-77161846 GCA_963859935.3 Lathyrus sativus
CACACACACACACACACGTGCGCACACGCTCACACACACACACGCGCACGCACTCACGCACCCACACACGGACACACACACACACAAGCACACATGCACTCGCATGCACACAAACACAGGGGCGCACGTGCGTGCGCACACACACACGCACACACAAGCGTGCGTGCAGACACACGTACACACAAGCGTGCGTGCACACACACACACAGACACACACACACACGCATACACACATACTCACACGCACACACACACACACACACAGACGCGTGCGAACACACACATGTGCGTACAAGCGCGCGCAAACACTCACACGTGCGCTCACGCGTGCACACACATACACACATGCGCACACAACAACACACACGCACGCACTCACACATGCACGCAAGCGCACATGCACACACAGACACACACATATACGCGCACACAAACACACAGGCACGCACGCACGTGCATACACACACACATGCGCAGACACACACACCCACATACACACACACACGTGCGCGCACACTAAGACACATACACACAAACACACGTGCGCAGACACACACACACACACATGCACTAACGCACGCCGCTCGCACACACATACACGCACACGCATACACACATACACGTGCACACACACACATACACACTCACACGCACACGCACACACACACACACACGTGCGCCCACGCTCACACACACACACACACACACTCACACACGGACACACTCACAGACGCATACACACACTCGCGTGCACACAAACACGCGTGCGCGCACGCAAAGAAACACACACATGCACACACACACACACACGCAAGCACACACCCACACAAACACACGCACGCGTGCGCGCACACACAGACACACACACAAACACATGCATGCATACACACAGACACACACACACAGACATACGCGTTCGCGCGCACACACCCAAATACGCGTGTGCGCACACACACAAACGCGCACTCGCGCACACACACTCAGACACACGCATGCACTAACGCACATCGCTCGCACACACATACCCACACACGCGCACACACACACCTGCACACACACACACACACACACACAGACGCGTGCAAACACACACACGTGCGCACACACGCGCACACACAGACACACGTGCGCCCACGTGTGCACACATACACCCACGTGCGCCAACACAAACACACACGCTTGCACACACATGCACACACGCACTCGCGTGCACACAATCACACGCATGCACACACAAACACACACATAAACACGCAGACACACGCGAGCGCACGCTTTCTCTCTCACACACACACACACACACACACAAACACACACACACACATGCGCACCCAAACACATGCACACACACACACACGCGCGCACGCACAAATACTCACACACACACACACACAGACACGAACACGCGCGCGCGTGCTCCCCCCCCCCCCCCCCCCCCCCCCACACACACACACGCACATACACAAACGCGTGCGCACACTCGCTCTTTCACACACATACACACACACGCGCACACACAAACACGCACACACAGACACACGCACACGTACACACACGCACACACACACACACATACGCACCCACGCGTGCTCACGCACACTCTCTCTCACACACACACACAGACATACACACACACACACGTGCGCGCACACACATATGAACACACACGAGGGAGCTCACACACACATATACACACATTTGCGCAGACTCGCACACACACACACATGCGCGCGCGTAAACTCACACACACACAACACTTGCATGCACACGCAAACACACACGCGTGCGCACACACATGCATACATACACACGCACACATGCACGCACGCAAGCACGCATGCACACACACACAAATATACACGCAAACACACAAACACGTAGGCACGCACGCACGTGCATACACACACACATGCGCAGACACACACACACCACAAACACATACGCGTGCGCGCATACTTAGACACACACACACACACACAAAACACGCGCGCACACATACACACACACACACACACTCACGCACAGACACACGTGTGCGCGCAAGCACACACACACTCGCAAACGCGCACGTGCGTGACCACACACGCGCACACGCACATGCCCACACACACACACGCACGCACGCGTGCATGCACTATCGCACGCCGCTCGCACACACACACACACATACACTAACAAACACGTGCGCGCGCAAACACACTTGTGCGCACACGCGCGCACATACTCGCACACACGCAAGCATACACACACACGGACACATGTATGCGTACACACACACGCAAGCACACACGCACATACACTCACGTGTACACAAACACGTTCGTGCACACATAGACACACATACACACGCATACTCACACGTGCGTGCACACATACACTCACAAAACCGAACACGCGCGCGGGCTCATTCACATACACACGCGCACTCACACACACGCACACACGTGCGCGCACACAAACACACACAGACACACGCATGCACTAACACACGTCGCTCTCACACACATACCCACATACGCACACATACACACCAGCACACACACACACACACGTATACACACAGACGCATGCAAACACACACATGACGCACACGCGCGCAGACACATACACACGTGCGCACACGTGTGCCCACACACAAATACATGTGCGCACACACAAACACACACACGCACTCGCGTGAACACAAACACACGCGTGCACACACGGACAGACACACACACACACGCACACTTTCTCTCACACACACATACACAAACACACACACACACACACACACACACACACACGTGCACACACAAACACATGCATACACACACACACGTGTACGCATAAATACACACAGACACGAACACGCGCGCGCGTGCTCACACAAACACACACACACACGTATGCGTGCACTCTCTCTCTCTCACACATACACAAACACACACACGCGCGGACACACAAACACACACAAACAGACACACGCATACGTGAACACACGCACACACACACACACACGCGCACACACACACACACACACACACACACACACGCGCGCGTGGTCACACTCTCACACAAACACATATATACACACACACACACGTGCACGCACAAACATATGAACGCGCGCGAGCGTGCACACACACACACACAGGCATACACACGCGTGTGCACACTCACACGCACACACACACACACACACACACACACACACACACGTGCGCGCACACACACACACATAAACAACACACACGTGCACACGCTAACTGACACACGCATGCGCACACACATACACACACACGCACTCACGCACGCACGCACGCACGCACACACACACACACACACATACACGCACATGCATACCCACACACAGACATGCGCAGACACACACACGTGCGTGCATACTTAGACACACAAACACACGTGGGTGCCCATACAGACACATACACTCACGCACAGACACACGCGTGTGCACAAGCCCACACACACTCGCATACGCACACGTGCGCGCGCGAACACCCACACACACATACACACACACACGCACACCACTCGCACACGCAAATACGCACACGCGCACACACACACACGCATACACATACACACACAAACACATACACATGCGCACACGTGCACACACACACACACACGCACACACACGTACACACGCATGCATACACACACACACACATGCATGCATACACACACACACACGCACACGCACACACATACTCGCGTGTACACAAACACGCCCGTGCACACACAGACACATTCACACGCACACAGGCACACGTGCATGCACACATACACTCACAAACACGAACACGCGCGCGGACTCACCCACACACAGACGCGCGCATATACACGCACAGGCTCACGCACGTACACACACACAGACACACACACACACACACACACACACGTATACACAAACACGCATTCACACACACAAACACGCGCAAACAAACACGCGCATACGCGCAAACACACACACGCGTGCGCGCACACACACACACACACACACATACACACACACGCACTCACGAACGCACGCATGCGTGCTTACACACACACGAACACTTGCGCAGACACACACACACACACGCGCGCGCGCGTGCGTGCCTACACACCCACAGGCACGCATGCATACACACATACACGCACCTGCGCAGACACACCCACACACATGTGTGCCCGCACACACAAACTCACACACAAATACACGCACACACAGACACACACACACACACAAACACATGCGTGCGTGCATACACACACATGTGCACACGCACACACGCACACACACACACGTACGCACGCATGCACCCACACATACGCGCGCGCACAGACGCTTACATACACGTGTGCGTGCGCGCACCTACACACACACATGCACGCACGCATGCACTAACGCATGCCGCTCGCACTCACATACACACACACGCACATACACACACACACGTACACACACACACGCATACACATACACACACATAGAGAGACGCGTGCGCACACACACATGTACGCACACGCGCGCGCACACATACACACACATGTGCTCACACAAACACACGCGCGCGTGCGTGTACGCACGCATGCACACACATACACACGCACACACACACGCGCACACACACACACACTCGCATGCACACACAGACAGACACACACACGCACGCACACACACAATTACGCAGGCACTCAGGCACGCACACACGTGCACACACACACACACACACACACACCTGGGTCGACACACACACATACACACGTGTGCACGCACACTTATACACATACACACAAACACACACGAGCGCACACACACACACACATACACACATAGAGACACACGCGTGCGTACACGCACACACACACACACACACACACACTCGCATACGTGTGCGTGCTCGCGGGCTCACACTCACACACACACGCACGCACGCACGTACAAATTCACCAACACGCACTTTCATCAAACCGTCATCAACATCAATCATCATTCGCGCGGTTTTCATGAAAGGTCGGCCTAGGATTAGCGGAGCATCATCATCCTCTTCCATGTCAATCACAATGAAATTAACCGGAAAGAAGAATTTGTTGACTTTAACCAATACGTCTTGAGCTAACCCATGAGGATGGGTAGTCAACTTATCGGCCAATTGCAACGTCATCCTTATGGCTTTCATTTCAATGTTGTCAAGCCTTTTCACGATAGACAAAGGTATTAAATTAATGCTTGACCCCAAATTAATTAGCCCTTTCCCGACATATTCATCACCGATAGTAACCGGCGAAGTAACTCTTCCCGGATCAACCTATTTTCTCGGAAGATTCCTTTGGATGATGGCACTTCAACTAGCATCAAGAACATTTGTTTCCGGTTCCGTATACCTCCGCTTTTTAGTTAGTATGTCTTTCATGAACTTGACATACTTTGACATTTGTTCCAAAGCTTCGGCAAATGGAATGTTTATTTGGAGTTGTTTAAAAATGTCCATGAACCGGGCGTAATGCCGTTCATTTTCCCTCCTAGATGGAGCATGTGGATATGGTAAGTTTTGGACCGAAGTAGTGCTCACTATCTCTTTTCCTCTAGACGCTCTAGAATTCCGCTCTTTTTTCTTCTTCACTTCCTCCACCTTCACTTTTTCACTCTTATCATTTTCTACTTCTACACTTTCTTTATTTTCAACTTCAACCTTTTTTTCATTATTTTCAACTTCTTCCTCACTTTCCTCCTCAACTTCACCATCAATTCTATCATCAATTTTTTTCTCGACATTTTTTCTCTCATCCTCTCTTTTTTCACTCTCACTAACCAACTCCCTTCCACTTCTCGTCGTGATTGCTTTACAATGCTCATTTGGATTTGTTTGCGTGTTCTCCGAAAAATAAGGTCTGAATTGTTGTTCCGCTAGTTGCTTAGCAAGTTGTCCAACTTGAGTTTCAAGAATTTTGATTGCCGCGTCGTTGCTCTTTTTATTAGCCATTGACAATTGCATAAATTGCGTCAATGTATCTTCCAATTTTGAAGTTACGACCGGCGGTTGTTGAGGTTGATAAGGATTTTGACGGCTAGAATTACCACCCCCATAACCTTGGTTATGGTTATAGTTACTCCTTGGTTGGTACCCTTGATTTGGTTGATAGTGTTGTTGTGGTTGATTTTGAGAATGTTGTTGATACGGTGGTTGTTGTTGTTGTTGCCTTGGTTGGTAGTCTCGTTGATTCGCCATATAGTTTACCTCTTCGAACCCGGGAGGTGGACAAAATCCGGTATCATGTTCACCTTTGCAAAGCTCACAATAAACTATTTGTTTAGCTTTTGAGAGCTCTTTCATCTCTTTGATTTGTTGAGTTAAAAGTTCCACTTGTTGTGAAATGAGTTTATTTTATGCAAGGATAGCATCTTTTGTCCCATGTTCAAGCACTCCCGGTTTCTTCAAAGTGTTTCCTCTACTTTGGCTTTGAAGGTCATTTAGAGCCATACGGTTGATGATATCCGTAGCTTCATCGGTGCTTTTAGACAACAAAGAACCACCCGCAGTGGCATCCAACAAAGTCTTACAATTTGGTTGAAGGCCATTCTTGAAAATATGGATTTGCGTCAATTCATCAAAGCCATGACCTTTGCACTTTCGAAGCATGGATTTAAATCTTTCCCATGCCTCGTTCAATAATTCGTTGGCTCCTTGAGAAAACACGGAAATTGCTGTTTTGGATTCCATGAACCGGTTGTGAGAGAAAAATCTTTCAATGAATTTCTCTTCCAAACGTTCCAATCCGTCATGACCGCCGGTGTTTGATCCAAGTACCAATCTTTGGCTTTGCCAAGTAAAGCATGTGGAAAAAGTCTTTTGAATAATGGTAGCTCTTGAGCTTGATCAACTTCCGCCTCCAATGCTATCTCATAAAATTTGGTGAGAAAAGCAAAGGGGTCTTCATGGTCCATTCCGGTGAATGGACTTCCGTATAATAAGTTGAGAGTTCCCGTCTTCATCTCGGCTTGCCTTCCCGTGTGGTTGGCAAACTGAGCAGTGTTTCATGAACTGTTGATACACGGGGTGGAAACGGGCGATGGTGGTGGTGGATCCATGATATGTATGAAATGAGGTGGTGATGTTGTAGAAGAACTTTCTCCTTGTTCTTGTCGTTGTCGAGCAAGTTGCCTCCTTCGTCTCGTTCTGCTATGCAGTCTCCTTGCGGTTCTCTCGATCTCGGTATCAAAAAGAAGTTGGTCCTCAGGAATCTGTCCTCACATAAAACGAAAGCTGCACACTAAACCAAACAAATTAACAAGCACAAGTCAAAAAATTCAAGAGTTAACAATTCAACAACTATTGCAATGCTCGCAATATCAATTCATTATTCCCCGGCAACGGTGCCATTTTGTTGGTGACAGTGGTAAAGTATCGGGTTTTTGTTATCGTCTCCACAGGAAATATGAGATATTGTCGCTGTTCGACAGTTATCGAGTTCTTAACTTTATAGTAACAAAAGGGGGTTTGGTTTTTAGTAAAGGTATCTTTGCATAAAAAGTAATGAATCGCGGTAAAAGGTTGATTTTACAATTTAATTAAGATTGTCAAAGTTAGGATTCAATAATCACTTTGCTTGTATATGTCCGATCAACAATAAGCATAAACTTCTTTAGATGATAAACACATTCACAACATCCTCCCAATGTGATTATTTCTAACTCACATTGTGATTTTTCCCATTTCGATCCATTGTTGATTTCTCACACAATCTATCAAAATGACAACATTTAGGTTTAACATTTTTCATGAACAACCATATTCGAAACTATTTCTAGCTTAAGAAAATAGAAGGATGAAAACCTAGGTCAAGAGTTGGAAAATATCTTTCGATCTTAAATCAACACAAAGAGTTAAAGATAAAGCATAGTTTTCACCATATATTCATCATCCAAAAGTTTACAAATGAAGATCATACAGAAAGCTTAATGATCACCTACATCTAACCTTGACAAAATGAGGAACTTACCTACTCATTTTCATGGTAGCTTGCAAAAGAAGTTTTGGAAGAAGGTTGATGAACATCCGAGTCAAAGAATTCAACTTGGATGAGAATCCACCATCTTTTTGTAGATTAAGGTTGATGAACACACGCACACACACAAACACGCGTGTGCATGAAAACACACACACGCGTGCAAGCATAAACACATACACACACACGCACACACACACACACACACCTGCGCAGACACGCACACACACGTGTGCACGCGCACACACACACGGAGGCACGCACCCGCACACACGTACACGCACCTACGCAGACACACCTACACACACGCGTGTGCGCACACACGGACTCACACACAAACACACGCGTGTACGCACACACACACACGCGCGCGCGCGAACACACACACAAACACGCGTGCGCGCGCACCCACACACTCACACACGCACGTATGCACTAACACACGCCGCTCGCACAACACACGCACGTGTGCACTAACACACGCCGCTCGCACACACACACACATACACACGTGCACACACACACGCACAGAGATGCGTGTGCACACCCACACGTGGGCACACGCGCGCACACACGCACATGTTCGCTCACCCATAAACACACGCATGCACGCACACACATACACATGCACACACACACACACGCACACGCGCACTCTCGTGCACACAAACACGCGCGTGAACACACAGACACACACATACGCACGCACAAACACAAACCTGCAGGCACGCACGCACGTGCGCACACACACACACCTGCGCAGACACACACACACACACAAACACACGCCCGCGCAGACACAGACACACACACACACACACATACACACAGACACATACACGCAGACACACGTGTGCGCGCATGCACACAAACACTCGCATACGCGCTTGTGCGCAGGCACATACACACATGCACACACTCACACACACACACACGCACGAATGCACTAACTCACGCCGCTCGCACACACACACACATACACGTGCACACACACACACATACACACACATACACACTCATACACACACGCATGCGCACACGCGCGCACGCACGCATATATACGCACACACACACTCGCGTGCACACAAGCACTCCTGTGCACACACGGACACACAGATGCACACACGCATACACAAACACACACGCACACACAACAACACACACACATACAAATACACACACACACACACGTGCGTGCATACACACACGCTCACACACACACACACACGTCCGCGCATACATACGCTCACAAATACGAAAACACGCGCGCGCACACCCAGGCACACACACATACTCAAATGTGCGTGCACACACACACACACACACACAAATACACAAGCACGCAGGCAGGCACGCACACACACACAAACAGACACACGCATGCGCGCACAAACACAACAAGAAGCGCGCGCGAGTGCATACTTGCGCACACACAGACACAAATACACACGCGTGCGAGTGCACACACACACACATGCACGCATATAGCACGCCGCTCGCACACACATACACACACACGCACGCACACACACATGCACACACACACACACTCACACACAGACGCACACACACAGACGCGTGCGCACACACACATACACACACGTGCGCACACACACATACACACACGTGCGCACACGCTCACACACACACTCGCGTGCACACAAGCACGCGTGCACGCACACACACAAACACACATGTGCGCACACACACACTCACGCAGACAGGCACACACGCACCCGAGCACATACACACGCACGCACCTGCACAGACACAGACAGACACACACGCGCGTGCATGCACACACAGACACACACGCACGCACGCGCACACACACACACACACACACACACAGACACAGGTGTGCGCCCGCACACACCAAAACACGCGAGCGCGCGTGCGTGCGCTTTAAGACACAAAAGTGCACTCGCACACGCACACACACACACACGCGTGCGCACTCACACACACGCATTCAGTAACGCATGTCGCTCGCACACACATACCCACAGACGCACGCACACACATACACACACACGCGCGCACACACACACACACACGCACGCACACACCCATGCACACACACACACTCGCACACAGGCACTCGCGTGCGCACAAGCATGCGCGTGCACACACACACACACTCGCACACAGGCACTCGCGTGCACATAAGCATGCGCGTGCACACACAGACACACATACACACACACACACATACACACGCATACACACGCGTGCGCACACTTTCTCACACACACAAACACACACACACACACACACGTGCGCAAGCACACACATGCATACACACACACGTGCGCACACAAATATACACACACGAACACGCGCGCGCGCGTGCGCTCACACACATAAACGTACGCGCGCGCCCGCACACACGCACACGCGCGTGCGCACACACTCTCTCTCTCACACACACGCGCGCACGCACACGCAAGCACACACACACAGACACACGCACACACACACTTGTACACACGCGTTCACACACACACACACACACACACACACATACACGCACACGCGTGCTCACACTCTATCTCACACGCACGCAGACATACACACACATACACACACAAACACATGCGTGCACACACATATGAACACGCGTGCGCGCGTACATACACGCGTGTGCACACACACACGCGCGCGCGTGCACACACTCACACGCATGCATACACACATGCACATGCGCACACACACAGACACACACACACACGCACGAATGCACTAACACACGCTGCTCGCGCACACACACACGCACACACATACACACTCATGCACACATGCGCGCACACACACGCATGCGCACACGCGCACACACACACACACACACGCAAGCACGCACGCACATACGCGCACACACACACATGCACACACGCACTCGCATGCACACAAACACTCCTGTGCACACACAGACACACACATGCAAACACGCATACACACACACACGCACACACAACAACACACACACATACACACACACACACGTGCACACACACACACACGCTCACACACACGCAGACGTGCACGCATACATACACTCACAAATACGAAAACACGCGCGCGCACACCCAATCACACACACATACACAAATGCGCGTGCACACACACACACACGCACACACATACACACACGCGTGCGCACACGCGCGCACACGCACGCGCACGCATGCACATACACGCACACACGCACTCGCGTGCACACAAGAACTCCTGTGCACACACGGACACACACATGCACACACGCATACACAAACACACACGCACACACAACAACACACACACACACATGCATACAAACACATGTGCACGCACACACACACTCACGCTCACACACACACACGTCCGCGCATACATACACTCACAAATACGAAAACACGCGCGCGCACACCCAGGCACACACACATACTCAAATGCGCGTGCACACACACACACACACGCACACATACACAAGCACGCAGGCACGCACGCACACACACACACAAACAGACACACGCATTCGCGCACAAACACAACAAGAAGCGCGCGCGAGTGCGTACTCGCGCACACACAGTCACAAACACACACGCGTGCGAGTGCACACACACACACATGCACGCACATAGCACGCCGCTCGCACACACATACACACACACGCACGCACACACACACACACATGTACACACACACACACACACACACTCACACACAGACGCACACACACAGACGCGTGCGCACACACACATACACACACGTGCGCACACGCTCACACACACACACTCGCGTGCACACAAGCACGCGTGCACGCACACACACAAACACACTCACGCAGACAGGCACACACGCACTCGAGCACATACACACGCACGCACCTGCGCAGACACAGACAGACACACACGCGCGTGCACGCACACACAGACACACACACACACACACACACACACACATACACACACACACACAGAGACACAGGTGTGCGCCCGCACACACCCAAACAAGCGAGCGCGCGTGCGTGCGCTTTAAGACACAAACGCGCACTCGCACACGCACACGCACACAAACACACACGCGCGTCCACACTCACCCACACGCGTTCACTAATGCACGTCGCTCGCAAACACATACCCACAGACGCACGCACACACATACAGACACACACACGCGCGCACACACACACACAAACGCGTGCAAACACAAACACACACACGTGCACACACACAAACACACACACGCACGCACACACCCACGCACACACACACACACACACACACACACACACACGCAGGCACTCGCGTGCGCACAAGCATGCGCGTTCACACAAAGACACACATACACACACACACACACACACACATACACACGCATACACACGCGTGCGCACACTTTCTCACACACACAAACACACACACACACGTGCGCAAGCACACACATGCATACACACACACACGTGCGCACACAAATATACACACACGAACACGCGCGCGCGCGTGCGCTGAGACATATAAAAATACGCGCGCGCCCGCGCACACGCACACGCGCGTGCGCACACACTCTCTCTCTCTCTCTCACACACGCGCGCACACGCAAGCACACACACACAGACACATGTACACACGCACTCGCACACACGCGTTCACACACAAACACACATACACGCACACGCGTGCTCTCACTCTCTCTCACACGCACATAGACATACACACACACACACACACAGACATACACACACAAACACGTGCGTGCACACACATATGAACACGCGTGTGCGCGTACATACACCCGCGTGCACACACACTCACACGCGCGCGCGCATGCACACACTCACACGCATGCATACACAAACACACACACACACACGCGGACACACAAACACACACAAACAGACACACGCATACGTGAACACACGCACACACACACACACGCGCGCACACACACACACACACACACACACACGCGCGCGTGGTCACACTCTCACACAAACACATATATACACACACACACACGTGCACGCACAAACATATGAACGCGCGCGAGCGTGCACACACACACACACAGGCATACACACGCGTGTGCACACTCACACGCACACACACACACACACACACGTGCGCGCACACACACACACATAAACAACACACACGTGCACACGCTAACTGACACACGCATGCGCACACACATACACACACACGCACTCACGCACGCACGCACGCACGCACACACACACACACATACACGCACGTGCATACCCACACACAGACATGCGCAGACACACACACGTGCGTGCATACTTAGACACACAAACACACGCGGGTGCCCATACAGACACATACACTCACGCACAGACACACGCGTGTGCACAAGCCCACACACACTCGCATACGCACACGTGCGCGCGCGAACACCCACACACACATACACACACACACGCACACCACTCGCACACGCAAATACACACACGCGCACACACACACACGCATACACATACACACACAAACACATACACGTGCGCACACGTGCACACACACACACACGCACACACACGTACACACGCATGCATACACACACACACACATGCATGCATACACACACACACACGCACACGCACACACATACTCGCGTGTACACAAACACGCCCGTGCACACACAGACACATTCACACGCACACAGGCACACGTGCATGCACACATACACTCACAAACACGAACACGCGCGCGGACTCACCCACACACAGACGCGCGCATATACACGCACAGGCTCACGCACGTACACACACACAGACACACACACACACACACACGTATACACAAACACGCATTCACACACACAAACACGCGCAAACAAACACGCGCGTACGCGCAAACACACACACACGCGTGCGCGCACACACACACACACACATACACACACACGCACTCACGAACGCACGCATGCGTGCTTACACACACACGAACACTTGCGCAGACACACACACACACACGCGCGCGCGCGTGCGTGCCTACACACCCACAGGCACGCATGCATACACACATACACGCACCTGCGCAGACACACCCACACACATGTGTGCCCGCACACACAAACTCACACACAAATACACGCACACACAGACACACACACACACACAAACACATGCGTGCGTGCATACACACACATGTGCACACGCACACACGCACACACACACACGTACGCACGCATGCACCCACACATACGCGCGCGCACAGACGCTTACATACACGTGTGCATGCGCGCACCTACACACACACATGCACGCACGCATGCACTAACGCATGCCGCTCGCACTCACATACACACACACGCACATACACACACACACGTACACACACACACGCATACACATACACACACATAGAGAGACGCGTGCGCACACACACATGTACGCACACGCGCGCGCACACATACACACACATGTGCTCACACAAACACACGCGCGCGTGCGTGTACGCACGCATGCACACACATACACACGCACACACACACGCGCACACACACACACTCGCATGCACACACAGACAGACACACACACGCACGCACACACACAATTACGCAGGCACTCAGGCACGCACACACGTGCACACACACACACACACACACACCTGGGTCGACACACACACATACACACGTGTGCACGCACACTTATACACATACACACAAACACACACGAGCGCACACACACACACACACATACACACATAGAGACACACGCGTGCGTACACGCACACACACACACACACACACACACTCGCATACGTGTGCGTGCTCGCGGGCTCACACTCACACACACACGCACGCACGCACGTACAAATTCACCAACACGCACTTTCATCAAACCGTCATCAACATCAATCATCATTCGCGCGGTTTTCATGAAAGGTCGGCCTAGGATTAGCGGAGCATCATCATCCTCTTCCATGTCAATCACAATGAAATTAACCGGAAAGAAGAATTTGTTGACTTTAACCAATACGTCTTGAGCTAACCCATGAGGATGGGTAGTCAACTTATCGGCCAATTGCAACGTCATCCTTATGGCTTTCATTTCAATGTTGTCAAGCCTTTTCACGATAGACAAAGGTATTAAATTAATGCTTGACCCCAAATTAATTAGCCCTTTCCCGACATATTCATCACCGATAGTAACCGGCGAAGTAACTCTTCCCGGATCAACCTATTTTCTCGGAAGATTCCTTTGGATGATGGCACTTCAACTAGCATCAAGAACATTTGTTTCCGGTTCCGTATACCTCCGCTTTTTAGTTAGTATGTCTTTCATGAACTTGACATACTTTGACATTTGTTCCAAAGCTTCGGCAAATGGAATGTTTATTTGGAGTTGTTTAAAAATGTCCATGAACCGGGCGTAATGCCGTTCATTTTCCCTCCTAGATGGAGCATGTGGATATGGTAAGTTTTGGACCGAAGTAGTGCTCACTATCTCCTTTCCTCTAGACGCTCTAGAATTCCGCTCTTTTTTCTTCTTCACTTCCTCCACCTTCACTTTTTCACTCTTATCATTTTCTACTTCTACACTTTCTTTATTTTCAACTTCAACCTTTTTTTCATTATTTTCAACTTCTTCCTCACTTTCCTCCTCAACTTCACCATCAATTCTATCATCAATTTTTTTCTCGACATTTTTTCTCTCATCCTCTCTTTTTTCACTCTCACTAACCAACTCCCTTCCACTTCTCGTCGTGATTGCTTTACAATGCTCATTTGGATTTGTTTGCGTGTTCTCCGAAAAATAAGGTCTGAATTGTTGTTCCGCTAGTTGCTTAGCAAGTTGTCCAACTTGAGTTTCAAGAATTTTGATTGCCGCGTCGTTGCTCTTTTTATTAGCCATTGACAATTGCATAAATTGCGTCAATGTATCTTCCAATTTTGAAGTTACGACTGGCGGTTGTTGAGGTTGATAAGGATTTTGACGGCTAGAATTACCACCCCCATAACCTTGGTTATGGTTATAGTTACTCCTTGGTTGGTACCCTTGATTTGGTTGATAGTGTTGTTGTGGTTGATTTTGAGAATGTTGTTGATACGGTGGTTGTTGTTGTTGTTGCCTTGGTTGGTAGTCTCGTTGATTCGCCATATAGTTTACCTCTTCGAACCCGGGAGGTGGACAAAATCCGGTATCATGTTCACCTTTGCAAAGCTCACAATAAACTATTTGTTTAGCTTTTGAGAGCTCTTTCATCTCTTTGATTTGTTGAGTTAAAAGTTCCACTTGTTGTGAAATGAGTTTATTTTATGCAAGGATAGCATCTTTTGTCCCATGTTCAAGCACTCCCGGTTTCTTCAAAGTGTTTCCTCTACTTTGGCTTTGAAGGTCATTTAGAGCCATACGGTTGATGATATCCGTAGCTTCATCGGTGCTTTTAGACAACAAAGAACCACCCGCAGTGGCATCCAACAAAGTCTTACAATTTGGTTGAAGGCCATTCTTGAAAATATGGATTTGCGTCAATTCATCAAAGCCATGACCTTTGCACTTTCGAAGCATGGATTTAAATCTTTCCCATGCCTCGTTCAATAATTCGTTGGCTCCTTGAGAAAACACGGAAATTGCTGTTTTGGATTCCATGAACCGGTTGTGAGAGAAAAATCTTTCAATGAATTTCTCTTCCAAACGTTCCAATCCGTCATGACCGCCGGTGTTTGATCCAAGTACCAATCTTTGGCTTTGCCAAGTAAAGCATGTGGAAAAAGTCTTTTGAATAATGGTAGCTCTTGAGCTTGATCAACTTCCGCCTCCAATGCTATCTCATAAAATTTGGTGAGAAAAGCAAAGGGGTCTTCATGGTCCATTCCGGTGAATGGACTTCCGTATAATAAGTTGAGAGTTCCCGTCTTCATCTCGGCTTGCCTTCCCGTGTGGTTGGCAAACTGAGCAGTGTTTCATGAACTGTTGATACACGGGGTGGAAACGGGCGATGGTGGTGGTGGATCCATGATATGTATGAAATGAGGTGGTGATGTTGTAGAAGAACTTTCTCCTTGTTCTTGTCGTTGTCGAGCAAGTTGCCTCCTTCGTCTCGTTCTGCTATGCAGTCTCCTTGCGGTTCTCTCGATCTCGGTATCAAAAAGAAGTTGGTCCTCAGGAATCTGTCCTCACATAAAACGAAAGCTGCACACTAAACCAAACAAATTAACAAGCACAAGTCAAAAAATTCAAGAGTTAACAATTCAACAACTATTGCAATGCTCGCAATATCAATTCATTATTCCCCGGCAACGGTGCCATTTTGTTGGTGACAGTGGTAAAGTATCGGGTTTTTGTTATCGTCTCCACAGGAAATATGAGATATTGTCGCTGTTCGACAGTTATCGAGTTCTTAACTTTATAGTAACAAAAGGGGGTTTGGTTTTTAGTAAAGGTATCTTTGCATAAAAAGTAATGAATCGCGGTAAAAGGTTGATTTTACAATTTAATTAAGATTGTCAAAGTTAGGATTCAATAATCACTTTGCTTGTATATGTCCGATCAACAATAAGCATAAACTTCTTTAGATGATAAACACATTCACAACATCCTCCCAATGTGATTATTTCTAACTCACATTGTGATTTTTCCCATTTCGATCCATTGTTGATTTCTCACACAATCTATCAAAATGACAACATTTAGGTTTAACATTTTTCATGAACAACCATATTCGAAACTATTTCTAGCTTAAGAAAATAGAAGGATGAAAACCTAGGTCAAGAGTTGGAAAATATCTTTCGATCTTAAATCAACACAAAGAGTTAAAGATAAAGCATAGTTTTCACCATATATTCATCATCCAAAAGTTTACAAATGAAGATCATACAGAAAGCTTAATGATCACCTACATCTAACCTTGACAAAATGAGGAACTTACCTACTCATTTTCATGGTAGCTTGCAAAAGAAGTTTTGGAAGAAGGTTGATGAACATCCGAGTCAAAGAATTCAACTTGGATGAGAATCCACCATCTTTTTGTAGATTAAGGTTGATGAACACACGCACACACACAAACACGCGTGTGCATGAAAACACACACACGCGTGCAAGCATAAACACATACACACACACGCACACACACACACACACACCTGCGCAGACACGCACACACACGTGTGCACGCGCACACACACACGGAGGCACGCACCCGCACACACGTACACGCACCTACGCAGACACACCTACACACACGCGTGTGCGCACACACGGACTCACACACAAACACACGCGTGTACGCACACACACACACGCGCGCGCGCGAACACACACACAAACACGCGTGCGCGCGCACCCACACACTCACACACGCACGTATGCACTAACACACGCCGCTCGCACAACACACGCACGTGTGCACTAACACACGCCGCTCGCACACACACACACACACATACACACGTGCACACACACACGCACAGAGATGCGTGTGCACACCCACACGTGGGCACACGCGCGCACACACGCACATGTTCGCTCACCCATAAACACACGCATGCACGCACACACATACACATGCACACACACACACACGCACACGCGCACTCTCGTGCACACAAACACGCGCGTGAACACACAGACACACACATACGCACGCACAAACACAAACCTGCAGGCACGCACGCACGTGCGCACACACACACACCTGCGCAGACACACACACACACACACAAACACACGCCCGCGCAGACACAGACACACACACACACACATACACACAGACACATACACGCAGACACACGTGTGCGCGCATGCACACAAACACTCGCATACGCGCTCGTGCGCAGGCACATACACACATGCACACACTCACACACACACACACGCACGAATGCACTAACTCACGCCGCTCGCACACACACACACATACACGTGCACACACACACACATACACACACATACACACTCATACACACACGCATGCGCACACGCGCGCACGCACGCATATATACGCACACACACACTCGCGTGCACACAAGCACTCCTGTGCACACACGGACACACAGATGCACACACGCATACACAAACACACACGCACACACAACAACACACACACATACAAATACACACACACACACACGTGCGTGCATACACACACGCTCACACACACACACACACGTCCGCGCATACATACGCTCACAAATACGAAAACACGCGCGCGCACACCCAGGCACACACACATACTCAAATGTGCGTGCACACACACACACACACACACAAATACACAAGCACGCAGGCAGGCACGCACACACACACAAACAGACACACGCATGCGCGCACAAACACAACAAGAAGCGCGCGCGAGTGCATACTTGCGCACACACAGACACAAATACACACGCGTGCGAGTGCACACACACACACATGCACGCATATAGCACGCCGCTCGCACACACATACACACACACGCACGCACACACACATGCACACACACACACACTCACACACAGACGCACACACACAGACGCGTGCGCACACACACATACACACACGTGCGCACACACACATACACACACGTGCGCACACGCTCACACACACACTCGCGTGCACACAAGCACGCGTGCACGCACACACACAAACACACATGTGCGCACACACACACTCACGCAGACAGGCACACACGCACCCGAGCACATACACACGCACGCACCTGCACAGACACAGACAGACACACACGCGCGTGCATGCACACACAGACACACACGCACGCACGCGCACACACACACACACACACACACAGACACATGTGTGCGCCCGCACACACCAAAACACGCGAGCGCGCGTGCGTGCACTTTAAGACACAAAAGTGCACTCGCACACGCACACACACACACACACGCGTGCGCACTCACACACACGCATTCAGTAACGCATGTCGCTCGCACACACATACCCACAGACGCACGCACACACATACACACACACGCGCGCGCACACACACACACACACGCACGCACACACCCATGCACACACACACACTCGCACACAGGCACTCGCGTGCGCACAAGCATGCGCGTGCACACACACACACACTCGCACACAGGCACTCGCGTGCGCATAAGCATGCGCGTGCACACACAGACACACATACACACACACACACATACACACGCATACACACGCGTGCGCACACTTTCTCACACACACAAACACACACACACACACACACACGTGCGCAAGCACACACATGCATACACACACACGTGCGCACACAAATATACACACACGAACACGCGCGCGCGCGTGCGCTCACACACATAAACGTACGCGCGCGCCCGCACACACGCACACGCGCGTGCGCACACACTCTCTCTCTCACACACACGCGCGCACGCACACGCAAGCACACACACACAGACACACGCACACACACACTTGCACACACGCGTTCACACACACACACACACACACACACACACACACATACACGCACACGCGTGCTCACACTCTATCTCACACGCACGCAGACATACACACACATACACACACAAACACATGCGTGAACACACATATGAACACGCGTGCGCGCGTACATACACGCGTGTGCACACACACACGCGCGCGCGTGCACACACTCACACGCATGCATACACACATGCACATGCGCACACACACAGACACACACACACACGCACGAATGCACTAACACACGCTGCTCGCACACACACACACGCACACACATACACACTCATGCACACATGCGCGCACACACACTCATGCGCACACGCGCACACACACACACACACACGCAAGCACGCACGCACATACGCGCACACACACACATGCACACACGCACTCGCATGCACACAAACACTCCTGTGCACACACAGACACACACATGCAAACACGCATACACACACACACGCACACACAACAACACACACACATACACACACACACACGTGCACGCACACACACACGCTCACACACACGCAGACGTGCACGCATACATACACTCACAAATACGAAAACACGCGCGCGCACACCCAGTCACACACACATACACAAATGCGCGTGCACACACACACACACGCACACACATACACACACGCGTGCGCACACGCACGCGCACACATGCACATACACGCACACACGCACTCGCGTGCACACAAGAACTCCTGTGCACACACGGACACACACATGCACACACGCATACACAAACACACACGCACACACAACAACACACACACACACATGCATACAAACACATGTGCACGCACACACACACTCACGCTCACACACACACACACGTCCGCGCATACATACACTCACAAATACGAAAACACGCGCGCGCACACCCAGGCACACACACATACTCAAATGCGCGTGCACACACACACACACACGCACACATACACAAGCACGCAGGCACGCACGCACACACACACACAAACAGACACACGCATTCGCGCACAAACACAACAAGAAGCGCGCGCGAGTGCGTACTCGCGCACACACAGTCACAAACACACACGCGTGCGAGTGCACACACACACACATGCACGCACATAGCACGCCGCTCGCACACACATACACACACACGCACGCACACACACACACACACATGTACACACACACACACACACACACTCACACACAGACGCACACACACAGACGCGTGCGCACACACACATACACACACGTGCGCACACGCTCACACACACACACTCGCGTGCACACAAGCACGCGTGCACGCACACACACAAACACACTCACGCAGACAGGCACACACGCACTCGAGCACATACACACGCACGCACCTGCGCAGACACAGACAGACACACACGCGCGTGCACGCACACACAGACACACACACACACACACACATACACACACACACAGAGACACAGGTGTGCGCCCGCACACACCCAAACAAGCGAGCGCGCGTGCGTGCGCTTTAAGACACAAACGCGCACTCGCACACGCACACGCACACAAACACACACGCGCGTCCACACTCACCCACACGCGTTCACTAATGCACGTCGCTCGCAAACACATACCCACAGACGCACGCACACACATACAGACACACACACGCGCGCACACACACACACAAACGCGTGCAAACACAAACACACACACGTGCACACACACAAACACACACATGCACGCATACACCCACGCGCACACACACACACACACACACACACACACGCAGGCACTCGCGTGCGCACAAGCATGCGCGTTCACACAAAGACACACATACACACACACACACACACACACACACACATACACACGCATACACACGCGTGCGCACACTTTCTCACACACACAAACACACACACACACACGTGCGCAAGCACACACATGCATACACACACACACGTGCGCACACAAATATACACACACGAACACGCGCGCGCGTGCGCTGAGACATATAAAAATACGCGCGCGCCCGCGCACACGCACACGCGCGTGCACACACACTCTCTCTCTCTCTCTCTCACACACGCGCGCACACGCAAGCACACACACACAGACACATGTACACACGCACTCGCACACACGCGTTCACACACAAACACACATACACGCACACGCGTGCTCTCACTCTCTCTCACACGCACATAGACATACACACACACACACACACAGACATACACACACAAACACGTGCGCGCACACACATATGAACACGCGTGTGCGCGTACATACACCCGCGTGCACACACACTCACACGTGCGCGCGCATGCACACACTCACACGCATGCATACACACACGCACATGCACACACACTCTCACACACACACACACACGCACGAATGCGTTAACGCACGTTGCTCGCACACACACACATGCACACACAAACACATACACACTCATACACACACGCGCACACACACGCATGCGCACGCGCACACACACGCGTGCGCACGCGCGCTCACACACACACACACAAGCACGCACGCACATACGCGCACACACACACATGCACACACACACTCACATGCACACAAACACTCCTGTGCATACACAGACACACATGCACACACGCATACACACACACACGCACACACAACAACACACACACATACACATACACACGTGCGCGCACACACACACGCTTACACACACGCAGACGTGCGCGCATACATACACTCACAAATACGAAAACACGCGCGCGCACACCCAGTCAGTCACACATACACAAATGCGCGTGCACACACACACACACACACATGCACACACTTTCTCACACACACAAACACACACACACACACACACGTGCGCACACACTAGCACGTGCGCACACGCGTGCACACACACAAACACACACACACACATGTGTGCACACACAAACACACACACACGCACGCACGCACACACACACACACGCACACACACACTCGCACACACGCACTCACGTGCGCACAAACACGCGCGTGCACACTCAGACACACACGCACACACGCACACACATACACACACACACACACGTGTGCGCACACTTTCTCACACACACACACAAACACACACACACACACACACATGTGCGCACGCAGACACATGCATACACACACACACACGTGCGCACACAAATACACACACACGAACACGCGCGCGTGCATGCGCTCACACACAGAAACATACGCGCGCGCCCGCGCACACACACGCTCTATCTCACACACACACGCGCGCGTAGACGCTATCACACACATACAGACACACGCACACGTGCACACACGCGCACACACACTCGCACACACGCGCACACACACACACATACACGCACACGCGTGCTCATTCTCTCTCTCTCACACACACACAGAGACATACACACACAAACATACAGATACGCACACACACACACACACACACACACGTGTGCGCGCACACACATATGAACACGCATGTGCAAGGACACACACACATACACATATGTGGGTGCACACACTCACACACATGCATACACACACGCACATGCGCACACACTCACACACACACACACCCACGCACGAATGCACTAACGCACGCCACTCGCACACACACACACACACGCACACACATACACACGCGTGCACACACACATACACACACATACACACTCATACACACACATGGGGGCGCACGCGTGCGCACACGCACAAACGCATGCACGCGCACATGCACGCACGCACATACACGCACACACACATGCACACACGCACTCGCATGCACGTACAGACACACACATGCACACACGCATACACACACACACGCACACACACAACAACACACACACACACACACACGTGCGCACATACACACACGCACACGTGCGCGCGTACATATACTCACAAATACGAAAACACGCGCGCACACCCAGACACACACACATACAAAAATGCGCGTGCAAACACACACACACACACACACATACGCAAGCACGCAGGCACGCACGCAGGCACGCGCACACACACGAACAGATACACGCGTGCGCGCGCACACACAACCAAAACTGCGCGCGAGTGCGTACTCGCACACACACACAAAAACACATACGCGTGCGCATGCACACACACATACACACTCACACACACACACACACACACACACAGACGCGCGCGGATACACAACCAAAACCGCGCACGAGTGCGTACTCGCGCACACACACACACAAACACACACGCATGCGCTTGCACACACACACATACACACTCACACACACACGCACAAACACAGACGCGCGCACACACACACAGACGTGCGCACACGCTCGCACACACACACACACACACGCACGCGCTCACACACGAACAAACACACACACACGCACCCACACACACTCGCGTGCACACAAGCACGCGTGCGCGCACACACATACAAACACACACGTGCGCACACACACACACACACGCAGGCAGGCACAGACGCACCCGAGCACATACACACGCATGCACCTGCGCAGATACAGACAGAAACACACGCGCGTGCACGCACACACAGACACACACACACAAACACACACGCACGCACGCACAGACAGACATACACACACACACATGCGTGTGCACGCACACACCTAAACACGCGCGTGCATGCACACACAGACACACATACAAACACACACGCACGCACACACATACCCACACACGTATCCACTAACCCACGTCGCTCGCACACACATACCCATACACGCGCACACACACACACACACACCTGCACACACACACATACACACACACACGCACACACACACAGACGCATGCAAACACACACACGTGCGCACACGCGTGCACACACATACACACACGTGCACACACAGAAACACACACACGTACGCACACACAGACACACACACACACGCACACACACACACGTACACACGCACTCGCGTGCGCACAAGCACGCGCGTGCACACACAGACACACACGCACACGCACACACGCTTTCACACACACACACACACACACACGTGCGCATGCACACACATGCATACACACACACATGCGCACACAAATACACACACACACAAAGGAACACGTGCGCGCGTGCGCTCACACAGACAAACACACGCGCGCGCCCACGCTCACACATTCTCACACAGACACACACACGCACGCACGCACACGCAAGCACACACACACACAGACACACGCGCACGTGCACACACGCACACACACACTCGCACACACACACACACACGCACACACGCGCACACACACACACGTACACGTACACGCGTGCTCACACTCTCTCTCACACATACACACACAGACATACACACACACACACAAACACACGTGTGTGCACACACATATGGACACGCGTGTGCACACACACACACACACAAACATACACACACGCGTGTGCACACTCACACGTACACACACACACACACAAATACGCGCCCACACACCCGCACAAACACAAGAGCGCGTGCGCGCGCACACGCTCACACACACAAACACGCAGGCACGCACTCATGTGCATACACACACACATTCGCAGACACACACACTCACACACACACCCACACGCGCGTGCGCTTATACTTAGACACACACACACAAACACACGCACGCACACACACACACACACACACACAGACACACGCGTGCGCGCACACACTCACACATACAAACAGGCACGCACACACGTGCATACACACACACACATGCGCAGACACATACACTCTCACACACACACATGTGCGCGCATACTTAGACACACACTCTCTCACACACACACACGTGCTCACACTCTCACACATACACACAGACATACACAAACACACACACACGTGCACGCACAAACATAGGAGCACGCGCACGCATACTCTCGCGCGTACATGCGCGCACACATACACATGCGTGCGCATGCACACACACACACACGCACACAAACACACACGCGCTTATGCATACACACACACACACACAAGCACCCACATACACACACATACACACACACGCACTCATGCATGCACGCACGCACAACCACACACATACACGCACAGACGCGCACACACACGCACAAACACATACGTACACGCACACACACTCATACACGTAAACACACAAACACGCAGGCACGCACGCATGTGCATACACACACACATGCGCAGACACACACACAGATGCGTGGGCGCACACTTAGACACACACAAACACAAAAACCCGCGCGCGCAAACCCCGACACACACACATATGCACAGACACACGCGTGCGGACACTCGCATACGCAGGAGTGCGCGCGCATACACTCACGTACACGCGGACACACACACACATGCATACACACAGACGCATACACACACACACACGCGTGAGCACACGCGCGTATACGCACACGCACACACGCACTCGCGTGCACACAAACACGCCTGTGCGCGCACACACACACACGTGCGTGCCTAAATACACTCACAAACACGAACACGCGCACGGGCTCATCCACACACACATACACACGCACGTACACACACACATACACACACACGCATAAACAAACGCGGGTGCACACACACGCACACACACACACACACAAACACGCGTGTGCGTGCAAACAGACACACACACGTGCAAGCACACACACATACACACACACGCACACACACACACACACACTCCTGCGCAGACACACACACACACACGCCGGTACACACGCGCACACACATACGCGCACCTACGCAGACACACCCACACACACGCGTGTGCGCACACACGGACTCACACACAAACACACGCACGCGCACACACGCACACACACACTTGCGCACGTGAACACACACACACAAATACACGTGCGCGCGCACCCACACACTCACACACGCACGTATGCACTAACATACGCCGCTCGCACACACATACACACACATACACACGTGCACACACAAAAACACACACACACACAAACACAAACACAAACAGATGTGTGTGCACACACACGTGGGCATACGCGCGCACACACGCACATGTGCGCACACCCACACACACACGCACGCACGCACACAGATACACATGCACACACACACACACACACGCACGCACACACGCACTCTCGTGCACACAAACACACGCGTAAACACACAGACACACACACACGCATGCACACACACAAACACGCAGGCATGCACGCACGTGCACACTCACACACCTGCGCAGACACACACACACACGTGTGCACGCACACTTAGACAGACACACACACACACACATAAACACACGCGCGCACACACACAGACACACACACACACACATACACACAGACACATACACGCAGACACACATGTGCGCGCATGCACACAAACACTCGCATACCCGCTCATGCGCGCACACATACACACACGCACATGCGCACACACTAACTCACGCTGCTCGCACACACGCACACACACGCACACATGCACACAGACGCACACACACACACACACGTGCACACACACATATATACACACACACATACACACTCATACACACACGCGCACACACACGCGTGAGCATACGCACGCACATACACGCACACACACACACACATGCACACACGCACTCGCGTGCACACAAACACTCCTGTGCATACATAGACACACACATGCACACAAGCATACACACACACGCACACACAACAACACACACACACATGCACACAAACACATGTGCACGCACACACACACTCACACACACACACGCACACGTGCGCGCATACATACACTCACAAATACGAAAACACGCGCGCGCACACCCAGGCACATACACACACACAAATGCGCGTGCACATACACACACACGCGCACACACATACACACACACACACAAACACGCGCACATAAAAATGCTTGTGCATGCAAACACACACACGCGTGCGCATTCACCCAGACACACATACACACTCACGCATGCACGCACACACACGCGTGCCCGCATACACACATACACACACACACACACAAACACAAACACAAACACGCACACAAGCACGCAGGCATGCACGCACGCGCACACACGCACACACACATGCACACACGCACTCGCATGCACGTACAGACACACACATGCACACACGCATACACACACACACACACGCACACACAACAACACACACACACACACACACGTGCGCACATACACACACGCACACGTGCGCGCGTACATACACTCACAAATACGAAAACACGCGCGCACACCCAGACACACACACATACAAAAATGCGCATGCAAACACACACACACACACACATACGCAAGCACACAGGCACGCACGCAGGCACACGCACACACACGAACAGATACACGCGTGCGCGCGCA
>OZ012735.1:77162346-77164846 GCA_963859935.3 Lathyrus sativus
CACACACACACGCACACACACACACACAAACACGCGCACACAAAAATGCACATGCACGCAAACACACCCACGCGTGCGCGTTCACACACACGCACACACATACATACCCACGCACGCACGCAAACACACACACACACACATACACACACACACACACACACAAGCGTGTGCGCGCACACAAACACGCACATAAACATGCAGGCACACACACACGCATGCATGCACTAACGCACGCCGCTCGCACACACACACACACCAGCATACACACGCACTCGCATGCACACAAACACGCGCGTGCACACACAGACACACACACACATACACGCACACACACACACACACACACACGCACACACGCACACACACACACATACACACGCACTCGCATGCACACAAACACGCGCATGCATACACAGAGGCACACGCACGCGAAAACACACACGCGCATGCGCACAATCTATCACACACACACACACACAATCACACACACACAAACACACACACCTACACGTGTGTGTGCACACACACACACACACGTGCACGCACACATAGAGACACACCAACAAAAACAAGCGCGCGTGTGTATACACACACACACACACACACGCACAGACACACACATACACACGCATACACAAACGCGCGTGTACACTCACACACACACACACACACACACACACACACACGTACACACACAAACACGCGCACACAAGCACGCGCGTGCGTGCAAACATACACACGCGTGTGCACACACAGACACACACACACACTCACGCATGCACGCTCACACATACACTCACAAATACGAAAACACGCGTGCGCACAACCACACACACACACAAACACAAATGCGCATGCACACACACACACACACACGCACACACAAAAGGGAATGTGCACGCAAACTCACACACGTGTGCTCGTACACGCACACACATACACACACACGCACTCACGCACTCACGCACGTATGCACGCACGCGCACACACACACGCACACAAGCACACACATAAACATGCACGCACGCAGGCACGCATGCACACGCACACACACGCACCTGCGTAAACACACGTACACGCGCGTGCGCGCTTACACACACACGTTCGCACACACACACACACACGCACGCACGCACGCGTACACACACACACACACACACACGCACGCACTTGCGCAGACACACACAAACACACACACATTCACACACACGCGTGTATGCACACACAGATACACACTCAAACACACGCACGCACACACAAACACATGCGTGCGTGCACACACACCAAAACACACGTGCGCACCGACATATACACACGCACACGCACACACACACACACTCACACACACACACACACACGCACACACACGTCTGCGCACATACACATACACACGCACACACACGTCTGCGCACATACACACACACACACACACACACGCAAACACACGTGATGCGCGCATACACACACACAAGCGTGCGCGCACATACACACACACATAAACATACACGCACGTGCACACACACACACACACACACACACACACACACCTGCGCAGACAAACGCACACGCGCGTGCGCGCTTACACACACACGTTCTCACACACACACACACACAGGCATGCACGCACGTACGCACATGCACACACACACGCACCTACGCAGACACACACACAAACACACGTGTGCGCGCGCATACAGATACACACACAAACACACCCGCGCACACAACATCACAAGCGTGCGCGCGCACACAACAATACGCGCACGCGCATGCACACGCACACACACACACACACGTGTGCGCACATACACACAAACACACACGCACGTGCGCGCATACGCACACACGCACACACGCACACACACGCATGCGAAAGCACCCACACACACACATGACACACACACGCACGTACGCACATAAACACGCATACACTCAATGACACACACACACGCAGACACATACACACACACACATACGCAGGCACACAGGCACGCAAGTAGGCCCGCGCGCACACAAACATAGACACACGCACGCACGAATGCATGCACTAACGCTCGCCGCTCGCGCACATGCACAACACACACACACACGCGTACACACGCACTCGCATGCACACAAACACGCGCGTGCACACATAGACACACACACACACTCACACACGCCTACACACGAACTCGCATGCACACAACCACGTGCGTGCACACACAGACACACACACACACGCACACACACGCGTGTGCGCACACTCTGTCACACACACACACAAACAAACACACACACCCACACGTGTGCGCGCACACACACACACGCACACGTTCAGACACACATACAGACAAACAAACAAAAATGCGCGCGCGTGTGCACACACGCACACACATACACACACACACAGACACACAGACACGCACACGCATACACAAACTCGCACACACACAAACACGCAGACACTAGCACGCGCGTGTGTGCAAACACACACACACGTGCGCGCACCCACAGAGCC